>JAOXNR010000030.1:2160353-2173065 GCA_028571225.1 Parsonsia alboflavescens
GATAGTAAATGCATGTTAAAGTAGAATAAATGTTATGTTTTGATTTTTTATTTAAATTAAAAGTCAAAATGGGTATAAAATGAAAAGTTAGTTTTAGATATGAGTAATTGTAAAATGTTGTGAAAAATTGGGTAAATAAGAAATTATTGTTTTAATATGGGTAAAAATGAAAACGCCCCCTAGGAATGTGGTTGGTGGATTCTTAACCACTGAATTGGTAATAAATGATCATTACTCAATATTCCTTTTGATTCATAATGTTAATCATTTTAAGTCTTTGACGTATGTTAAGGATATACACACCAACTATTGATTTCCTTAAAATATAAAAAATATCCTTAATCAAACTATTTAAAAAATTAGAGTAAGAGATAATTATGAAGGTAATAATGACAAAAATAAAATAAATACTTATAAAATTCTATAAAGAAATATAAATTACAAAATAAAATTAAAGATCTATGGCGATCTAGATTTTGAATCGGATGGATTATAGAATAATACTACATCCAATCAGCCCGGAAGACAAAGACAAACCCTTGGGAGGCATAAATGCCCACCTAATTTTACCATGGTTTGCTAATCATTGCCCATAATTGCTGCCCTCTTTACATTGATCTCATTATCAAAAGGCTTGCCGTGGTCCATCCCAGATTGGTTGTTGTGAGGACAATCGCACTCCTGGTGCCCTCGAGTTCCGCTCCAGGATCCGTATTCCTTCCTCAATATCATACTCCTCCTCCCACGGTATACTTCCTTATGTTAAAAAAATTATATGATTTAAAGATTTTTCATCAGAATTAAGATAATTATAATCATATCTATTTGAGCTAATTTTTTTTATCTTTAATTTACTTTGAATTGCATCCCCCGTAAATCCTCATTCCGTCTCTCTCCTCTTTTTTTTATTTGATTGGTTAGTTTAAACATTAAGATATGTTGAGTAGTTAATTGCATTAGAAAATGTTAAAAGAAAATTTGATAAAAAAAAGGATAAAATAGATAATTCAATCATATTTTTGTTTTGAATTGTGTAAACTACAAGCATTTTGAAAAAAGACTCTCTCTCGTAAACGATATTTTTTTGAAATATAGAGAGTAAGTGGTTTTAGACTTTTTTTTTATCTCATAATATAAATCGTTTTATTATTAATAAGATATAATTATCATATTTTTTCATTCTTACTTTTCATTGATATTATCTTTTATTTATTATAAATAAAGAGAATTATAACTATCAAGGAGAGAAAGGAGAGATATTTTTTATATAACGTACTTATATTTAAAACTCCTTACTCCACCTAAAATAATGATCAACGAATTATATCATAGGACATGAGTCTAAGAGTGTGACTCATGTACTTAGAATTGAGGTTTGTGAAATGCAAGTCACAAGCTTGACTCCTTTCCTCAGTGATTGAGTCTTCTGTGACTTTAATCTTGTTGAACTGATTTACATGAATTTGGATTCTTGTAAGTTCCAACTCCAAATAGATTCATTTATTTTCTTAATTAGGTTAAGCTCAAAGAGAAAATAGAGAAAAAGATTATTTAATATTTTACACAATTTTAAGATGTTTATGGTTATTATGTTAGTTCAAACTTTAAATTTTTGTGTTTGAAGATTGCAGTTTATTTAAGCTTCGAGTAGGGGGGATTAAATCTTTGTTGCTTCTCTCTAAAGTAAAGTGTGAATGCATTAGTATTTAATTAACTTGTAAGTTGTAATGATAGACAAACACGATTAGGATCCATTCCCTCTTATCCTTAACGCACTTGAGTTTACTAACTTCACACAACTTTAAATGAAAAATGTATTAAAAGACTGTAATTTAATTTTTCCAAATACTCTAATAATTAAAGGTATTTTTAGTTATATATTAGTAAAATTTTGATTTATTTATATAAAAAAGAATAATTATCAAAATAGATGAGTGCATATGAGTGATAGAAGTTTAAAATATATCTAACACTTTTTATAACGCCAAACCCTGTCTTTGAAGAATAGTTTATAACCCAACAAATAATTATTATTATTTTTATTTTTTCAATTGAAATGATTGATCTAAATTATACGCAAGTAAAAAAGCATTCGTAAAGTAATGGCATTAGTCGTACTTACAGGAAGTAATTGTTGTTGGTTAAAGGTTAATCAGCAACTAACCGGAAAGAAAGATTGGAACCTCAAATTAGGACACGATCTGAGAAAACCACACTAAGAACAAAAGGCCTCGCGAAGCTTGTCACCAGATTTCTCAAATTATTGAGCTTATCAGAATCAGATATCTGGAGAAAACAGAAAATCTGAGCAAAAGTGAGGAAAGAGATGATGGGATGGAGATGGTTTTGACAGAAAGAGAAGAGGGAGATGGCGAGGTTAGAGTGGTCAAATTCTTATAGCAATAGTAGTAATGGGAGAGGGAAATGGTGTTCGTACAAGAGAACCACACTGCTTGTTTGTTCAATCAACATTGTTGTCGCTCTCTATGTGCTCCAATCTCTTTATACTTCGCTTTACATGTACCCTTATAATGATTCAGTAAATGGTTAGATTTTTTGGCATCTAAACGTTATTTTTACCATTTTTTCTTGTGTTTTTCCTTTTCATGAAAGTCCCATTTGCTTGTTCTAATTTGTTTAACTTTCATTTTCTTGAAGACCATTTTCTGGGTTTTCTTGGTTTTTTTTGTTGTGAATTTCAGAGTTTTAGGTTGTAATGGGATTGTTGTCTTCCTCTTACAGCTTTTAGGTACACTCCGGATCAGATTAGGAAGATGGAAGAATCAATTAGATTAAGAAGGGAATCAGAACCTACAGAACTTATTACATTGGTAAGCCCATTTTGAGTTTCTTGGAATTTACATACCAGCACTGGTGCATATCGCATTTATCTGAGTGAAATTGTTCAATTTGTGAATGTTATTGCTTGGTGAAGAAAAGTTTTTCCTTTTTCCCATTTTGGTGCCTAAAGGTAGAAAAGTTAAAGAAGGATTTTTTAAGAGAAGAAAGGGTTGAAGTGCCACAGCCGTTGAAACAGAAATTAACAGACGAGCTACTATTAACATTAAGATCTGTCAATGCTAGTGCCAATGCGACTGTTCGGCGAGGTTGGTGCACTTTACTTCTTTGGTGCTCTATTTTTGTCATTCTGTCCTTCCTTTAAAATTTAGTTTGGTTTATGCTCAATCTTGGCTTTATTCTTCTTGACCCTGATTTTTTTTTTCAGTTTTTTCCTTTATGTAATTGTTATAGTTAACCATAATTCTTGAATTGTGTTTGGGGACATACAATATAATCCTGAAGCAATTGTTCTGCAATGTGATGTACGGATCTTGTGCTTCCTGAACTGCATGTATAACTAGTTCTGAAGTTAGGGAGTGTTAGCAGTGACTGGTGTTCTCTTATGTATATTGGATATCCTCCTAGATGGTTTGAGAAAATCATTATGTGGCTTATTTCCTTGGTGAGCTTGCTTTCCTTTGAGGATGATGTTCCATGGTACTCCTGACTATTCAGATTCTAGTATCAAAGTTATTGAGAATAAGTAAGTGGCCAAAACAGTTATTGTTTTCCCTCCCTTAATCTCGTGTATTAAACCATCAATCTTCAGAATCTCTTTTGAACTCATCAGTCGGAACACCCTTTGGATCCTGTTTCAGCCTGGTTTCAGGGCCTGGCATGTGGATTTGAGATCCTTAATGCCTTGGAGAAATTTAAATTAAAAATTAAGACAAATAATTGGGTTCTCATATCTGTGGTTTTCTGTTCTATAATTGACTCTCTTTTTGCCTATCATGTCCTGTTTTATTTGGAAAACTAATATTTTAATGTTCATTGTTATGTAGAGGTTACTGGAAACTATCTCTTTGAAATAAAACCATAGAGTATTTTGACTAGTTTCAAATATAACTTCTGTATTTAATTATTATTACTGATGAGATTTACTTGTTAGAATTTCCACTTAAAGTTATGGAATCTGTACAAGTAGTTGAGAAAAAGGTAGTTGTAGTCTTTTATAGTAATGAACTTGAATAAGGCGATCTTTAGCTTCTTCAGCCGACAAAGATGTTCATATTGTTTTTTGTTTGGACCTGCAATGAATATACCTCAAGAATAGCTTTACCATCCAACTTGTAGACAATAAGGCATGTACTGGAAGATCTACAGTATGTGCAGCTTTCTCTTGCTTAGATTTTAAACTTTCAGTCAGTGGATGCTATTGCTGCCATAATAACTTGGATATGAAGTACACATGCCCACAGGTATGAGTGACAAATCAAATGGGTTGTGAAAATAAATAAAGTCTTAATCATAGGCTAAGAATAATAAATAAGCTTGTAAAGTGATTCAGAATAAGATTAATTGCAGTTTTGGATACTAATATATTTTTTTCTATCCCCTTTGAAATAATGTCTGTTAATGTGAAATTGTTTGACTTCTTTTGATCTTGTTCATCGAATGACACATGGTACATATGGATTGCTGAATCAAAATCCTTTGGAGTTGTGAATACTTCTTCTCGAGTATTATCTACATGAAGTAATTGTGCCCTTAGGGTGCACAGCCAAGTCTGTCCTTTTTTCTTGTATTTATCATGAACTACTTACTGAGTTTTTAAGTAAAGGTGACAAGACATTTATCTTGTTTATAGAAGAGATAAAACTCTTGAACATCTCGCCTCCTGAAGGTGGTAGTCTTTTCGCTCTATTGCCCCTTCCCTTTGTGTTTGCGCATGAGCTTACTCTGTATTTGGTCTAGGAATGGGCTGTCAAATTAACTTGATAGAAAGAGAATGTTGATTGATCTTTGATATCAACCAGATTGCTTGAATCTCACATCTACTGGATTCTTTTCCTTCTATTTCTTTGTCGTTTATGGCAAGAATCCTCCAAAAAACATTGTATACAAGTTGTTAGGTTTAGAAATGAATGAAGGATGTGAGAGTAAGTTGAGTAGGATTGCCTTTGAGCTTTGTGGCGTGATTTCTGTTCCCTATGCAAATCACTAGAATGCTTCTTCTCTGATTTATCCTCTGTATGCAAGTTAAAACAAATATTTTTATGTTATTGTTTCTGTCGTCAAGGTGAGTTTCTCTTGAAGTGCACCAAGTGTTGTTCGCTGCTGCTGAACTTAATTGTGAAGATATCAAGTGCACTTCAGAAAAGTGCCAACTTATCTGAAGTTGAGTTTTAGTTAGTATTTGGCAAAAGTTGAAAACAGTATGACATCAGCGAACTGCTTTTCTAAAACTCAAAAGAAGTTGTCAGACTGTCATTGCATATAATTGATTATATATATATATATATATATATATATATTCAGTTTCATTATAAGTTAATATAGTCAACTTTTGTGCCTATGGTTGGCTTCATTGTCATAGTCATAGTCAATAATGTATTTGCCAAAAGAAAAGAAATGGGAATGTTCGAATGGATTTCAAAATCCCACCTTTTCCAAATTAAGAAAAAGTAATGGCTACCTTCTAAACCTTAAAAAGGTTACCAACCAACTTTTTGGAAGTTCGATTCATATCCAAATGCACCTGTAGTCGTGTGATCCAAATACCATCATGTATGTTCAGAAATTCCGGAGCTTAAAGTAAATGAAGAGGGAAATGGAGCTTCATCAGTTCACATGTATTTTCAACTGAAAGAACATTCACTTCAAACGCTCTTTCACATGCATCAAGTTCTCATGGTATTAAGGGACCTAGAGTGGCAGAATAGCTTTCAATCCTAGATGATATTTCTGACCATCTTTCTTTCTTTCTACATGCTCAACTTGATAATTCATAGTTTTCCATTGCTCTAATGCGGTGCTTGTCTTTATTTTCTGATAATGATGTCTCTGAATCTGTTTGGTGTGTCTGCTATTGAAGCCTCTAATTTTCTGCGAATCAAGGTATTTTATTCTGGAGCAATGATACTTCTAAACTGATTGGTTTGTAATCCCCTAATTTTCTGTCAATTCCAATTGTCTTGCATTTTTATAGGAATGTTCTGTGGTTTTCCTTGGCCATCATGAAACTCATACTTATTCTAGTTGGATAATCGCCAAAATGGAAAAAGAGGTTTTGTCAGCCTTGGACCTTAAGTTTTGGAGATGGGATGGCGACAACCGACAAGGACACATTTCTTTAGCAAGATATTAGATTTTATAATCATTTTCTGACTTTGGTCTTCCGGAGAAGTGGTAGAAAGCCTAAAGCCTAAATGAATTGGGGCTCAAATAAAGTAGCTTAATTGGTATATGTTCTTCTTACCATTCCATTTTCCCTTTCCACCCCTTTATCCTTTCTCTTTTTTTAATGCTGTAGGATTTGCTGAAAACAAAGCCGCAGCTACTATTTCACATCCCACTATGTGATAAGCTTGATATCATCAAATGTTGGTATTAGCTCGTTATGTTATATGTTTCCTCTCATTACTTACTGTTTTGGTGCTGGTTTTTAAGCAGAGGCTGTAGAAAGTTGGCGTGAGGCAAAACGGAAAGAAGCTAAAAAAGTTCTTCGTGGAAGAATTATGAATTCAACTATACTACCTGAAGAAGCTGGTACAATTTTATCATGCTATCCTTGTCACTTGACATTATTTTGGTACCCCAACTTTTTGTTTGTAGAACAGTACCATTTTATTCTCTAGGTTTTTCCTGTCTTTCATAGAATAGTAGCAGTTGCATTTATATTTCAATTTATGTGGTGCAGTTGTGCTTGTAAGCGCTTTGGGTTCTGGCTGGGCAGAGCTGTCAGAGGAGATCGGTCTCTGGTTACCGGCTGAAATATTTAATAAGGACCATGATGACAAACCTGAGGGTGCAGAAGAACTTGGTATGAAGTTCACAATTAATTTTATTCATTGTTCACGACTCTCTGTTGCAGTCTTCACATCTCTCCCCCTGCCTTTTGTTCTTATTTATAGAAGCCCTAACGGTGAACAGTAGAAATATAAGGAAAGCTGAATTTGACCAATTAACCTATGGTCACTTGTCGTTTCCTACTTTGGAGATTTTCTTTAGTTATATAGATTACCAATATTCCAGGTTGCTTCTTGCTTGGATTCTGATTTTTGCCTTTCTAACTTGGAACCTAAATTTCCAGATCATGAAATTTTACCTGGCAGGCAGCTTCCTCCTGAATGTCATGCTGAACTTCATACAGATTATGATGGTGCTGCTGTCAGGTGGGGTCTCACCCACCACAAAGAATCTGCCTATGACTGTTGCATGGCTTGCATGGATCATGCAAAAAAGGCAAGGCCTGGTGAAAGGAAATGCAACATATGGGTTTATTGCCCATCCGAAACTGGTTGCTTTTCCCCTGATATATATGAACACAAAAATCAAGAATGCTGGCTCAAATATGTAAGTTTTGAACTCTTATGGCAATGTTCAATAATTTCTCCGTTCCTTTAGTTGTTATTGTTCTTCAATCAAGGAAAGTCAGCTGACAAGCATGCCCCCATGTTTTACCAAATGCAGGCAGAGACACCTAAATTGAACTTCAAGGATAGATACTCTGAATCTTACAGAAATGCACACCCCAATGCACCGGTGGTTGTTCCTTGGGTATCAGGTGTGACCAGTGTATAATTTCCAGTTCAATTGACATGTAGGCAGCTGAAGATCTGTTAGGCAACAGATTTTTATTTTTGTGGAGATGGTTATAAGCTCGCCATCAGAGAAGACTGGTGAATTGCTCAACAACTCTTCCTTTTTTTCTTTTGTCTGGACGATGATGAAGAATCTGGTCCTTTAGCCCATAGCTCTAAGGTAATGGCTCGGAAATAGACAAACAAAACTATTCATCATGAATTTATCTGTGAAGAACTTCTTCTATTCAAGGATGTAATTTGAGAAACTGTTCCATTATATAGTGATTGTGGAGCACTTGAAACTATTTATTATTTCTGGCAACTGTAATTACATGTACTAAACTAAACTACATACAATCTGGAAATGGAAATTTGTCATAGCAGTAAGGTTATGATGATCTTTGGCCTCTGGAATAAGCTTTTGATGCTTTTCTTCCTTGGATTCTTGACTGTGAATTTGTTGATGTGGGTTCTTTTCTCATTCTCCTCAATTACATATGTGAATACCGGATTAGCAATCCTATGAGGGCCAGGTTCTTGATGTAACCTTGCATCTACAGGTTGAACACCATCACCATTAACTCTTTTAAGTAAAAAGGAACAGGACATTTGTGAATTGTTCTGGAGTCTTTCTTCTAACGCTGTCACCTTGGCATGACGCCCTTTTGTCTATACCCCTGAATCCTAACTCCTCAAATATCTTTATAACACATTAAAAATTAATAATAATAATACTAAAACACAATTCATACATTTCAAATTCAAGTGGAATGGTTTAAGTGTGTGTTGAATATTACTCGCCAAAAAAAAAAAAAAAAAGATTAGATCCAGCTCCAAGTCAAATTGCCAGAGACTACTCATAAATAAAAATAAAAAACCTATATATTTGTTAAAAGGAGTTCACTACCAGTACTGCCACAGGGTAATTAAGTGGTTGTTCTCCATTTTTGATATATTACAAATTGTGGTGTCCATATGCTATTTAAACAAACCATAAGGGTTTTTCGGAAAAGAATAAATTGTCTTTTAAATATATATGTGTTTCGCCGGAGACCCAATATGATACCGCCATTGCCTGCACATCCATTCTCCACCGCGTTCTCCGTCGCTGACCTGCCCTACCACAAGCGCATCCAGGTAACTGCTTTATGTTATGCGTGCACTGACATTGTCACAGGCACAAGAATTCTTTGCTTTCTATTATATTATGGTTCTTAAATTTCTGGACAATTTGTAATTGGTTTGTTGTTGGCCATCTTCGTTGGTGATTCATTTATCTTTGTTTTTCTAGGTTTAGGTCAATTTGTGGCTATAAAGTTATTTAGCGATCTGTCATTCGCCCCAAAATTGTTTCTTTGATGCGAAAGCAATAGCAATTGGTGAGTTCTTAAGACACTTTTATATGCAAGAAAGCATCTTTAGGTATTAACTGCTGTGAAACCTTAGTATACGTCAGCTCTCTCGGTCATTTTCTTTGCAGAGATCGGGGAAAAATATCTTCATCAGAAGAAAAGATGGTTTTCCCAAATTCCCTGTAATTCTCTTTTGTTGAACCATAATTAGAAATAAAGAAAGAAAGATCATGCTTTTCAATTCAGATAGCATCTACTCCAAATTTTCAACTAGTGTGCTTGTTTTTTTTTCTTGCTTTGTGTTTGGAGTAAAGGAAGATGAAATTTATGACTCGTTCTACGTAATTCTAATTTGGTCTCTATTCTTTTAAAGAAAAAGGAAACAAGTGCAGATTGTGATCTGCTATTGGACCTTTATTTTTGTTTTATGCAAGTTACTTTGCAAAATGATTTATCGAGACTCGCTTGGGTTTGAGACAGCCGTTATGATGTCTGTGTTTAAAACTTTGACACAAGTGTAGTAAAGTGTAGACTAAGGTATAGAAGGAAATTGACGAATAGAACCTCATTCCCTTTCATGGAATAATAATAATAAGAAGAAGGTATGATTGAGAAAGTCATTTATCGGAGTGGAACTCTCCTATCCATTCCCAATATGAGCATTTTTTTTGAAATAATCAGCAAATTTTGGTTAAAATACTGAATTCCTATATCTTTTGGCTATCTTTTGTTTGGTGCTCATGGCCATATTGTTTTTCATCCTTTCATTTGTTCTGTTTGCTCTATGATGCATGCAACCTGTGTTGTGTCCCCCGTTACTGATTGAAATAATACAGAGTTTTAAAGTCCTAGCTTCTAGGAGTAGTTGTTTATGATGCACCTGAGTACTATTGGTAGAAGGGTTATCGAAAATGAGCGACATAAAAGCTTGAGAAGAGAGTTTTCCCTTGTATGATGGACTAATTGGAGAATACGGAACGAAAACCTACTTTATATGAAGTTTAGTTTTTTGAGTAAGCAGCATTAGCATGTCGTTCTTTGCTCTTGCTTCAAAAGGGAAAAAAGTCAAAATGAAAATATACTTTCTTAGGGAAAACCTGTTGATTATTTTCTGATTAAGTTTGATGTGCTTGCAGTAGGAATTTTGAGGTGCAAGTATCCTTCCAGCAATGACAATCAGCTCTAACATACACCACACACACTATGACATTCTTGGTGTCAAGGAAGATGCAAGCTATGAACAAATTCGGGCATCCTATCGTGCTTTAATCTTACGCTGCCATCCAGATAAGTTGCTGAAGGAGAAGGATTCTGAAACATCAACTTTTGACCACAAGACATGCAACATATTCCTAGAGTTACAACAGGCGTGGGAAATCCTCAACAACCCAAAGTTGCGTGCTGCTTATGACAAAGAACTGGAGATTCTGAGACAGGATGCAGCAACATCTGAAGATGTCATCTTGGAGGATCTTACAATTGAAGATGCTGGTGAAAGTCTAGAGTGCTCTTACCGCTGCAGATGTGGTGATTACTTTGCAATTGATTCATCAGAGTTAGAGGAGATGGGTTATTCATTATCAAAGAAGGGAAATACAATTACTTTACGTACAAAGAAATCTTCACCAACTAGTGTTATTCTTCCTTGTGGATCTTGTTCTCTTAAAATCTGTCTATTCATCAATACAAATTTTGAACTACATATGGATGGTCATTTGTGATCCTGCCATAGGCATAGCAATTGAAAATTTTTCCATACTTGAAGGGAGATGAGCCCTCCTGTATTTCTTACGAGTTACTCCAGAATCTTCTCATTGTACTAGTTGCTGTGGAATGATGGTCCTGTGGGGAAGAACTTGGCTTGAACAAGCCAATTACTACCGGAAAAACCATATTCATGTCTGTCTTTCTTTGGAAAGGAGCGCGTCTGAAGGATGGAACTTTGCGTATATTTCATTGTCATTGGAGCCTAAACTCAAAATGTTAGAGTTTGCCTTATGTTTACACTCAACATCAAGAAACTCAAACTTGGCTCGGATGAAAACCGTGATGGACACTCACAAGCCAACTTTGACTTGCTTGATTGGACTTTGGAGGTTCGGTGACCACATTCATCTAAGAGAAAGAATCAAATGAGAAAGAATCAAGAGCTTCTCAAGAACTGTCGGTCGGTCGGTTGGTTATATCAAAAATTCAAAATACAAGTCCAGTCTATCTTATACCGGAAGATAAGTTTTTTTTGATAGTTTCTCGTGACCGTATCTGAAGCTCATTTTTTGTGGTTATCCACTTTTGAGGTGGTTAAGGTTGATTCCACAACCATTTTGAACCTCGGGCCAGGCTATCCAGTCAGGTGGTTAAGCTCCTCTGGCTGTAACCAAGTCCACGCAAAGGGACTGAATCTTTTATCAGTTCTGGAGTTGACTTTCTGCTCCGACCGACTGCCGGCAGCTGGGAATATAACCAAGGTACTGAAATTCTCATAATTGGAAATCATTTAGATTAGAACAGTAAGATTGTTGGGGGAGATTTTTTGGGTTCAGAAAGTTTATGAACACAGAAGCTCCTGGATTATATCGGTACTATTTTACTGGTTATTAGATGGTGAATTTTGTGGTGATCTGAGAAGATGTTTGTAATTCCTTCAGGGCCACTAGTAAATTGAAGTGGGGAGTTTTGGGTTGGCAGAAGTGCATGCCTTTAGAACTAATGACACAGTGATTAATATGAAAGATTCAATTAGAATTTATGAGGAACCAGGAAGCCATTTGCCCGATGATTAGAATTAAAAATAAAATGAATTTCCAAATTTGTGCTGCCAAGAATTGATTTTGTGATAGTAGTGACAAATTTATTGGGAAAGCTAGACATGGGCTTTGCTGAAGAATGCCGACATTGGTGTGTATTTTTGATTGTGTAAAGATTTCTGGCCTGTTGAACCTGAGGCATTAAGGGCCGGGATCAATTCCGCCATTTCTTAGAGTCTGCTTCTTTTGTATCAAAGAACAAAAACAGTGATGGAAAATCTACATCACAATATGATCCAAGAAAAGCAGATGAAGATTATAAAGAAGGGATGGCAGCCATGGCTGCGGGCAAGCTCAGTGATTCTGTTAATTCTTTAAATTTTGCGCTGTCCAAGTGCCCACCTAATAAGACATCTGCTATTACTAAGCTTCAGTCTCTTATTTCTGTCACGTCTCAAAAGTGCGGAGAGTCTTCCAACTAATTCATCCATACTACTCATTATTGGTACTATTTTATGTCTTCAACTTGTAGGTTTCACTTTTTACTTTATGATTAATATTAATCCTTTGGGCCATCAACTTTTGATTCTTCTATTTCCAATTTGAAGTCTCTTTCCATGATATTTAGTTGCCTTGTTTTAACTGGACCAGTCACGTGCATTTTCCTCTTTGGGGAGAAGTTCTGCATGATTAATTTTGAATCTGGAATGTTTTCCGTGCAAAGTTGAAGACAGACAAAGCGTATTCTGTTGGATCATGTTGAAGATAAACCTCTAAATCATGACTATTCTTTTTAAAAAAAAGTGAAAGATGAAAGATCCTAGTATATGTTCAAGAACTCTAAGGACAAATCTTCGAAAAAGAGGAAAGGATGAGGTGAATCTATCTTCTTCTAAAGGATGTTTAATTGGTTAGTAAGGTGGATGAACTTGTAAACCACTTATTAACATTCAGGGATAGAACATTGAAATTACTATATCGAACTTGATAATCTTCTTTTTTCTGGGATTTCGCCCGGGGGGGG
>JAOXNR010000030.1:2182037-2193104 GCA_028571225.1 Parsonsia alboflavescens
CCCCCCCCCCCCCCCCCCCCCCCCCCCCCCCCCCCCCCCCCCCCCCCCCCCCCCCCCCCCCCCCGTCTTGGCCTTTACAAGCAAAGCAGACCACAAAAGGAAAGATCTAAGCTTTTACTTTGGAGGTTGATAGTGCGCCAAATCAATGTTACCTTTTCACCTTTCATCATGCATTCCTTACTTTCAGTTCTTTTTTCTTCTTTGCTCAGAGGCATTTTTGATGAAACCATTCAAAAAATCAAAACAGAAGCAGAATAGGGATTGGAGAATATAATAAAAACTCTAGAGATGGACAATCTCCCTTCCTCAAAAGACAATGAGAGAAATGCACACCCAAAGAACTCATAAATAAGAATCTAAAGGATGCATAAAAGCTTCTAGCAACCAGAGAAGAGTGCTCAATGTTCTTAACAAGAATCACTAAAACATTGCTTTTGATTGCTAGACAAGAGTTGCTAACATTATTTTGCAAAAGATGCAATGCCAACTCTATCGGACAAATCAGTATCAGTCACACAAAAACAACAATTGCCAGCTTAAAGGAAAACGCCAAAAGGAGATGATACTATGTCCTTTCAAACCTATGCCCTTTGTTCAATATAAGAACCAGCTAGTCCAGATGTCCCAAGCACCGATACCTGCAATTTGAAGTGGAAATTGGAAAAGTCAATTTTCAAATACCTAGGGAACAATCAAACAGGCCATTTAGAGTCCTAAGAGAAATTTGTTGTAAAAATTCTTTTCAGTTACTACGACTAAGATGAAAATAACACTTGATTTTACAATTAAGATGAAAATAACTCTTGATTTTACTTTCTTATGGTAACTCTACAGAAAAGTTCATTTTGGGGTGTCAACAGAAAACAGAAGATACTTGGGCAAAACCTTGTTCCAAGTGGAATAGGTAGTAACACTTATGTAACCTTCAAAAGGTACCTATTCACATATTAATGAACAGATCATACAATAAAAACCGACTTCTAATCCCAAGAAGGCTTGCCAAATCTCCACTGAATTTTTAAGGTATTAAACAATTGTGAAATAATCTAATAATAATGAACAGTGACCTGGGAATTAAAATTGGACATGGTTCCTGCATGTGCAATTGAAAGGGAAAAAGAAAGATAATTGGTCCATGAAAATACAGTAGAAAAATAGACGTACCTTTCCCCACTCAGAACCAAGGCCACTGCATCTCACCTTCAAGTGTATCATGTTTGACCCCAGTTCAGTCTCAACTTTCTTCTTCAGGAAGCCCTCCTCTGGACCAAATGCATCCAAGTATGCAACATACCGTTGGAAGACAGTACGTAGTGCATTGACAAGTTCATCTGGCATTGGTTTCACATCCTGCAGAAACTAAAGATTCAGAGTACTGGTAGCGAATAGAAACCCTGCTAGGCTGCATGAAAATTGACCCTGAGTTGAATATAGTTTAAATCACCTCGCCACTTAACCCAATGCTATCATCAATTTCCATCTTTATTGAAGTGATTATTCCAGTGAACTCCTCAACAGCCTCAGCTGCTCTAAATACATTGGCTAAGACTTCCTGCCCAGTCTTATCATCAGTGCTTTTTGACAATGCTTTCTTCACGTCATGAACAGCAGCTGCTGGAAGCTCATCCCAATTTGTGGCCATTAGATCCTTAAATGCATCTTCAATTTCAGAGTCTTTTATTTCGGGAAGATGAGACATGTCTTCCGAGAAATGGCGTGTACTTCCAATTCTCATGGTTAATGAAGATTGGAAACCTAGATTTCAGCAAAGTATGATATGATCACATTCTGAAGCTTATTCAAAGAATGATACATAGGTAAATCAGAAAAAGTGGTCCAGGTGGCAATTGCACTGTAGTTACTAGACTGTGATCTAGATTCACAATTTCTATGATAGAGAAGGCATGAGAAAATAACCTGCCTCTACTTCACTTTTTTTTGTTTTTTAGGATAAGGATTTCTTTCTGCCTTTTGTGATGAGAAGATGGTGGCAATGGATCTAACTGCATGACTCTTTATCTAAGAATAGGGCCTCTTTGAAATGGTAGTGTGGTAAAACCCCATCCAAGGCCCCCTTATTGAAAAATTAGGAAGCCTATACAAGACTACAGAGCAAGAAGTTAGAAAGCATTCGATAATTGAAATCAAGAACAATACCCAACAAACAAAATTGTATAAGCCAAGGAGTCTTGCAGGAGAGCAGGAATGGGCAAGCTCATCAGATCCTTATTCCTCCAACTCAAGAGCTGAATTCTGCATAAAATCTCTTGAGCTTAAAAGAACATAAATTTCACTGTCACTATCCCCAACATTCCCAACTAAAATATTGTATCTTTTGCTTTCTTGATAATAATTTACAGTGTATAAGCTATAACTATAACAATTTACCCTCACTAGATTACTTGTGTTTTATGAACTTCCACACTCTTCCTTTATAGATTCCTAATTAAGACCTCAATGGTGCACTAGAAGCCGTTTGATAACTATTTAGTCCCAAAGGAATCATTTTTACAAGCTTCAAAAGTGTACCAACGATATCCCACATAAACAACAAAAACCCAAGCAAATTATCAGCACCAAAACGCCCAGTTAATAATTCGGATTGTATCAGAAAAGAATCACATTTACCACCTAAATTATCTGATTAGAAAGAATAATAAATCAAATTAACAAATTACTCACAAAATTCACACAATATATGTACATATATCCAGAATCTCGAGCATGCATGGATAAAAGATAAAAAGTTGCCAAAAAGTACCAAAGGGGAGTCTTCTAGGAGAAAACGTAGAAAGCGACCGGCGATTTAGATGAAGGTTGGAGACTTGACTAACGACGCCGGCGCCGGCCCCTCGGGAGGAGTTTGCGGGGGAAGATAACGCCTGAGATCTGCGGCAAATGGCTCGATACAATGATCTCATCAGCAATCTTTTCTCCATTATTCCTTGCCTTTACTTCTCAGCTCCGATGGATTAACAGGAATTCTTGAATGCAGCCTGGCAGGTGACTAAAATGCGTCCCCGGTAGC
The DNA here is from genome assembly GCA_028571225.1 of Parsonsia alboflavescens. NCBI lineage: Eukaryota > Viridiplantae > Streptophyta > Magnoliopsida > Gentianales > Apocynaceae > Parsonsia > Parsonsia alboflavescens. The sequence continues at coordinate 2,185,066 of JAOXNR010000030.1, forward strand.
TTTTGTCTTTGTTTGGTTTTGGTGGTCAATTCTAAATTGACCCTCAAAATATTTTTAATTCCTATTAATACCTCAAAATTTGGATTTTATAATTTGAACCCCAAAAGTATCTTATATTTTATCTAATGCCACTGCTGATTTCTGTTTCAATTTCAAAGGCTTCGTTGAAGGTTTTTCTAGTGAGACTATTCCGAATTTGGCTTGGGTCATGTCTACATGGTTTAATTCGGGAGAAAAGGATCATCCAAGATATTTTTTTCAAATTAACATTTCACAAGAATGTTAAAATTAAAACATTTTCTAAATATTAACAAGTCACTTATCACTTATCCTAAATCATAGGATTCCGTTTCCATTTCATTTGAAAAAGTCATGTTAAACCTTTTTATGCTTTTGAATTTAAATGTGTCAAATCATAATTATATATTAGTCACAATTTATCAATAAAATCACTTATGTAGAGGAAAAAAAACTCTTTCTCTTAGTTTCCTTCCCATCTTTGCTCTTTTTGTTTTCACATTCCCATTCTCTATCAATTGTTAAAAAAATAACACTTCAATCAATCAAGCACCAATTAAGAATCTTCTCGTTGCTTCTCTTCTCCTATGGATATAGAAATTGTGGAAAACAAGTACCAAAAGCTTCCTATTCTTGTACATAACTTTCATGGAGGGGCCTTTATATTTTGGCTGAAGCCCAAATTGTTGCAGTTCCCGTTTAGTATACACTCTAAATGATTATAATCATTTGAATTTATTTTTTTATAAGTCATTATCAATAATTTAATAACTATTTAACTTATTTTTTTTCTATTCATCTCTTCATAAAATATTATTTTCTCTCTTAATATTATTCTCCATAAGGATATTTTAAAAGAAAAAAAAATTAAGTTGCTCTAGTATTGACAAATTCATTCCAAATGAGTCAATGACTTATAAATAGAATTCGAAGAGAATACACTTAATTGTTCCAATGGGTGAAACATCCCCCCAATTGTATTTGTATGAAGATTTTTTTTTTCCCATTCGGGTGGCTTGTTGCATGCAATTAGGGTTGTTAATGAGTATGGTATATTTGGATTCAAATCCGTACCGGACTTGTTTATGATAGATTTGATACTTTTATTTTTATATCTAGATCCAAATAGTATTCTTTAGATGGGTTTGGATATGATATATGTAGTTTCGAATCCGATTAGGTATACATATATGTAATATATTTTTTATATATACACACATAATGCATATGTTTCTATTCTTGTTTCAACTTTAATTTTGTTATTTGACTATTAAATTTTAAATATTCCTTGGTAAATGTTATAATTATTATTTAATGACTAGAATCAATTGATTATTTTAAATTTGATTGATAAGTATATATTAATTTGACTTTTTAGCATTTGCTATAATTATTTTTTACTAATTACTATCAATTTTTATTTTAAATTTGATCGATAAGTATGTATTAATTTGACTTTTTAGTTTTTGTTTAACTTATTTAAATTTTACTTTCTTTTTCTGTTTCTATAAAAACTTTTTTTTTTGATAAAATATAATAAAAAATAGTAAATATGTTGGGTATATCCGATCCAATACTAGGGTCCAGATCTAAATAGGTTAGATCCAATAGATAATCGGATAGGATTCGGATTTTGTGTTTATTAATTGGATTCGAATACGGTACTAGAAGTTCCTGTACCGTTTAATCCTATTTACACCTCTACATGCAATGATTAAAGGATAAATTTTCTTCAAATTCTATTCAAAAACATTTCTTAATTTACAATTTTGACGTGATCTAAATGAGATTCTTATTTAACGGTTTTTTTTTTTTCTTTGTGTACGGAGATTTTTGGGCTGCAGTTCTCGGAGTCGTGTCTTGGTCGGGACTGCGTGACTTTGGAGCCTTGGGCCATTGGCCCATGCAAATGTTGGACGTACGTTCTTCTGTGTTTGTCAGGTTAGTGGACATTTAGTATTCATCCACTAATTTATTTTTTTCTTTCAAAAGTAGTTGTACAATGTTTGAGAAAATTTGTAAATAATTTAACGCCCAAAGGGAATTCTTCCGATGTCATGCTGATTGCAATATTCAATAATAATAATAATTCATTTAACCAAAGACCAAGTCGCTTTCAATCTATTCTTACTTTTTGGTTCGTAACCCATTTTCTTTTATACGGTTTTGTTAAAGCGCGTTCCAATTGTTATCGTAACAGAATTCTTGTTACAGTGTTCATGCAGCCAACCAAGCGGAGCAAGAATTCCGTTACGGTAACGGTTGGACAGCCGGAGGGCGCCTTAGTAAATCCGTTCTTTTATATTTATTTATTTATTAATGGATGGATCTATTTGATCATTTGATTCATATTGTGTTACTTTACAAATTTTTCTTACAAAATTCCAATTTTTCTTACAAAATTCCAGGTCATATATGGTGAAATATATATATATTTTAACTTAATATGAATCCAAAATTCATGTATTGAGATATGAATTAAATTCATATCAAAATTTTCCTTTCTTTTTTTCACAACAAGTGGTTAATACTGAATACCATGACTTAAATCATTGTCCTTATTATATTTTGAGCGAAGTCAAGTGATTAAATTTTTTACAAGGAAAAATTTTAAACCTAATTAGTGAACCAATGAAACAAAGTCAAAGTTCCATAAAAAAATGGAATGAAGTCACCACACCGTGTTTTCATAACGACCACGGGCATATATCAACAATCAAGAAATTTTTTACATAACTACCATATGGTGAGATTCAGACCTTGCATCCTATATATGTCAATATTAATAATTGATGAATATATGAAATTTTTTGATATGGATCCAGACATTGATCTAATGATCCATATAACGTGATTATACGTGAATCATAAGGTTTATTAAAATGATTTAATATAAACCCGATACATATCCTATCTATGGATCTTATGATTTATATTGAGTTATATTATAATAATTTCACAAATCCATTGAGAAGACCCACATATAATAGCATTATTATTATTTTTTTCATTTATTTAGATTAATATGGATCACAAGTCATGCGTAGCTAGGTGATGTGAATAGGGTATCAGAATTTTCTAATTGAAATATGTAAAAAACTCGTTGAGAAAAAGAAGCTGATGTATAGTAATCCATCAATGAAAATGTTGTTTGCTACAAAGGAGTCAAAAGCCGGCAATCATAGTGTTTATATGTAGCCCAGTGCTGTGCTTTTCCAGTTGCCCAACACTACTTTTTTTTCTTCTTTCTTTCGACCATTTTGAATCTCTCCTCTTCCCTCAAATTAATGGGTTCCATTAGTTCAGAAATAGTTCATGATGTTCCACCCTATTTAAAGGTGTACGCAGATGGAACCATAGAAAGACTCGTGGCCACCGAAGTCACACCAGCAGGGTTAGATCCTCAGACCGGAGTTTTATCAAAAGACGTTACGGTGAATCAAGAAACTGGAGTAACCGCAAGGCTGTACCGTCCCAATCCCATAACCAAGACGGAAAGACTTCCTCTGGTGATCTATTTTCACGGTGGAGCTTTTTGTATTGCTACTGCCTTCGAGCCAAAGTACCATGGCTTCGTCAATACCCTGGTGGCCGAAGCCAAAGTCATTGCCGTTTCGGTAGAGTACAGAAGGGTCCCTGAGCATCCACTTCCGGCGGCCTATGAAGATTCATGGGAGGTGCTTAAATGGGTTGCTTCTCATAATTCCGGAGAAGGCTCCGACGATTGGCTCAGGGCTATTGTTGACTTTGGTAAGGTGTTCTTGGCAGGGGATAGCGCCGGCGCTAATATCTCCCACCATATGGCGATCCGGGCCGGAAAGTCTTCTTTTGACCAGAGAATAAGTCTTGATATCCAAGGCATGCTAATGATTCACCCGTACTTTTGGGGAGAAAAACCCGTTGGGTTGGAGATTAAGGATCCATTTCGAAAGGCAATGGTGGATAAGTGGTGGGAATTTGTTTGCCCATCAGACCTGGGGTGCGATGATCCGCTAATCAATCCGTTTGTGAATGACGGGAAATCGGATCTTGGAGATGATTTGGTATGTAACGGAATCTTCATATGTGTTGCCGAAAATGACATCTTGAATGAGAGGGGAAAGCTATACTATCAATTATTGGTCAACAGTCGGTGGAAAGGAAAGGCAGAGATATTGGAGACTCAAGGAGAGGACCATGTTTTCCACATCTTCAACCCCAGTAGTGGAAAAGCACAGGCTCTCATTAAGAGCTTTGCTGCTTTTCTAAACCAAGTCTGATCAGTCTTTGCCCCAGGCAAGACTAACCGTTTCGAACCGGTCGAGTCTCAACTTGTGCATAGATCGTGATGCACATTTTCTTGAATTAATTGTCACTTTTATTTGTTGAATTACTGCAGTGTAAGTAAATAAGTTGCATCTTTGAATTTCTATGGCAAGATTCAACAATTTGTGGAAGAAATTAAGCGCGTGAGTTTCATAGTTATTTTCATTCTTGTATCAAATAATTAGTCTGTCAAATTGTAATGTGCATATGTTTTGTAAGCATATTATGAGACTCTTATCTCTTATCTGTATGACAATGCTAATAAAATATTGATCAAAATCTTAGATTTAACATTTAATTATTATTATTATTTCTAATATATTTTATAAATTAAAATAAAAAAGATAAATTAAATTATAAAAAGATAAACTTAGGTCTACTTGATCTTTTGGGGACTTTATGTACTGATGTAATAGAAACTAACATACAATGTATAACAGGAGATGTGGAGCTATATTATGAATTATATTTTATATTCTCTACCATGCTGATACATGAGAATCACTACTAGGATTGATACCGAAATTCACTTCATGGGAGAACACCTTTGTATAAATAACATGATCAATTTTATGTAAAACTACGTACAATAATCCACTATAAGATGAGCTCGAGCTTGCCCACTACATTAATCCTCCTAAATCTCTATAATTTATATGGTCAAGAATTCAGGTTTTAGAATAAAAAACAAAACAATATTCTAGTATACTTCTTGCTGGGTCCGGGAATATTGCATTTTTGGTGAGTCATCCAAGGAAAAGATATTCTTTTCCCATCATCCTTTGGGGCCAGATTTGGAAAAGAACTACAAGACGGAAACAAAATAAACGTAATAAAATACTTATGTTTTTAAATATTTCTTCTATTTCAAAATTTAAATATCTACTAATTTAATATAAAAATGGTAAAATATTGCATTTTTAATCTGAATGAAATAAATAAGTTAGCCTATGATTATTTTAAGAAAAGTAGAAATATAGTTTTGACCATTTATAATAATAGGAATAAAAATATTGGATTATATTCTCGAAATAGCAAGGAGGCAGGCATGGGTAAAGCTGTCAATTGGGATTGGGTCGGTTTGTTCTGGTCACAAAATCAAGGATAAAAAAATTTAAAGGATCGAGATGGACTGATCCCATTTTATGAAAGGTCATCAAAATCCTAATCCAATCCAACCTCAAAGAGGTTAGGGATTGGGTCGGGTCAACCCTTTATATATATATATATTAATTTCAAAAATATTTAAAATAAAATAATTCAATTTTTACACTACAATTTTTTTTATGACAGAAAATAATAAAAAAAAGTGGATAGAAAATTAGAGAAAAATGTAGAAAATGATATACAAACCAAACATAAAAATGAAAAACTCAATTTTAGTATTTAATACTCATTACAGTCAAAAAAAAAAAAAAAACTAAGATTGTAAATGTGTGTAAGAAAGAAACCAAAATTCTTTCAAAGAATAGAAAAAAGATATCAAACATGAGACAATTAAATCCTAAAAAATAGATAATAAAATAAATAAATATTTTTAATATTATTGACCCCAAGGGCTGGCCTTACTCTACCCAACTCTCTTTAAACCCTTGTTAACATTAAGGATTGGATTAAAAAGCTCTTTTTGCAATTAAGACCAGGTTTTTAAAATATAATCCTTTAAAAAAGTGGGGTAGAATCGGATTGACCCAGAAGCCAACCCATTTTGACAGTTATGGGATATTCAATTTTTAAGGCAAAATTGCTCACTCTTTTTTATTTTGGCTAATTCTTCTCAATTCAACATAAATGCACTTTGTAAAACTAATTCGTAACGTTTTGGGCTTGGTAGAGAAACCCAGTGGATGTCTTGGACAAGAAAGCATCTCTCATTCAGTCTGGGGCCTGATTTTGGCCTAGTTCCATAACAGAGTGTGGCTCTTTTTCATTTATTCTTTTCATGTAACAGCTTTTAGTTCCCAATTATAATTATTTATTATATACTTATATAAATATATATAATAACCCTATATAGAGTAATGTTAGTGTGTGCAACATTGCACACACAAACAAGTGCAACCGTTAGTCAACTAACGATCAAAGTTAATAGTTAGTTGTTAAGAAAAAATAAATTTTTCTATAAAAAAATTATTTTTTAAAAATATTTTTTATAAACTAAACTATAGAGGTATTTGATTAAATTTTAATTAATTATTTTTAAAAAATAAGATAGTTGATCATCAACTTTAAAAAATAATTTTTTATATAAAAATTCATTTTTTCTTAATAACTAACCATTAACTTTGATCGTTAGTTGACTAATGGTTGCACTTGTTAGTGTGCAATGTTGCACACACTAACATTTTTGCTATGAAATACAGAATTGCTATGAAAAACAACTGTTGGAGTGCAACTGCCAAAACGACGTTGTTTTGAGTGTATGTATCCTTCAAATCCACTTATTTCACTGTCAAAACGACGTCGTTTTGACAGTTGCGCTCCAATAGTTGCTTGTCATAGCATTTCTGTATTTATATATACACACACACCCACACATATACAAAAGGAAATGCTATAAAGTACTACGGAGCACACCTTATAACATGCTTCATTTAAATCTCTAACGATCAACTATCTTTTGTTTTCTAAAAAATAAAATAAAATTTAATCAAGTACCTTAAGGTTTAATTTATAAAAAAATTTGAAAAAATAATATTTTATTAGAGATTTTTTTTCTTAATAATTGACTGTTAGAGACTTAATTAGAGTACTCTATAAGGTGTGTTCCATAACACTCTATAACATTAACATATATATATATATATATATATAGAATAATGCTGCTGTGTGCTAGTTCGCACACAGCAGCTATGTGCAAATTTTTTTTTTTAATGTTTTGGAATGAAATGACGTTGTTTGGAGAGAGTTTGAAGATAAAAAAAAAAATAAAGGCAAGGTTCAAATCTCTCATGTTCTTTCTCTTCCTCCAGAGTGCTCTCTCTCCATCTCTTGCTTTTGATGGTGCTAGCGATGGAGCTCTCTCTCTCTCTCTTCTTCTCTGTCTTCCGATGGTACTGGTGATGGTGTTGACGAGAGTAGAGAGTGTCGATGGTGGTGGGTGCGATGTTGGGTGGTGGTGGTGTTGGTGTGTGCGATTAGATCTATGATGATTTGGGTTTGGTGGTGGGGATAGTGCTGGCGATGGGTTGCAGGGTGTCGGGGAAGATGGTGGTGGCAATGGGGTGCTGGGGTGGGGTGGGGAAGATAGTGCGGCGACAATTTTGCTGGAACGGTGGGGAATGGTTTTTTTTTTTTTTTTTTTGCTTGAGCTCCGGTAATGGCAAGTTGGGTTGAGTTTGATTTTGTGGGTGACTGGTTTCTCACCTAAGCTCCGATTAGCGCAGAATCGGAGGTCTCTGCTCATTTTTTTGTTTGTGGGTGAGTAGTTTCTCGCTGGAGGTCTCTACTCGTAACCCCTGGCTTTTTTTTTTTTTTGTTTTTCAAAACTCCCTCCAAACGACGTTGTTTCATCCCACGACTTCCACAAAAAAAAAAAAATTTTCACACATGGCTGCTGTTTGTTTAAAAAATAAAATAAAATTTAATCAAGTACCATAGGGTTTAGTTTATAAAAAAATTTGAAAAAATAATTTTTTATGGGAGATTTTTTTCTTAATAATTGACTATTAATTTTGATCATTAGAGACTTAATTGGAGCACTATATAGCATTACT
>JAOXNR010000030.1:2198524-2216923 GCA_028571225.1 Parsonsia alboflavescens
CTGACAGTGAACATGGACCCTCAAGTGAAGCTGATAATGATGAGAACTCAACTTCTATGTCAGAATCCGAAAGTTGCTCTGACTTGGATGTTCCTCCTTTTGATGTTGTGTTTGTACACGGTCTGCGTGGTGGGCCCTTCAAAACATGGCGGTTATCCGAGGACAAGTACTCAACTAAATCTGGCCTAATAGAGAAGATTGATGAAGAAGCCGGAAAACAAGGAACATTTTGGCCAGGTGAATGGCTTCCAGCTGATTTTCCTGATGCACGTGTGTTTACTCTCAGATACAAGGTCTGTTTTTTATTTGTACCCTACTTTAGGTACAGGTACAGGGGAAGCCCTTTACATGGCCTTTTTTCATCAAAACATAGAGCCTCTTGTCAACTTAATGTTAATAGACTGTGCTGTAGAGTTGATACTGTTCATAATTAACTGGTTTTTTGACAATGCTCGATGCAGACAAATCTTACACAGTGGTCTGGGGCAAGCCTACCACTTCAGGTTTGTATTTCTCATTCTATCTAAGAACCTCTGATGAAAATAAAAGTGAATTTTTGAGTTAGGTGGTTTACTTGCTCATGTTTTAATTTATGATATAAGATTATGAACCTGTCCCTTTAATCTGGAAGAGTTCCAACACTACCTAAAATTTGTTTGTAACATGTTCACTTAATAGAGACTAGAGAGGTTTGGGAAAGATTTCTTTATTCCAAAAGCCCATACCTTTTGTCTGAGTGGTTTTGATACGTTGCAGTTGGACTTTTAAGTTTAGTCATACTAAATGTAGAGAAATTTTCTTGTAGCTTTTATCTTTTGAGATACTTCCTAAAATGGAGTCCATGAACTGTAGTACATAGGTAGACCTCTTCTCTCCTTTTAGAGTTTAATGTTTTCGTTACATTCTAGTCAGGTCTTTTTGTAAATAATTTTTTCCGGTTGATTTTGCTGTTATTACCTTCTTAGCTCAGCATGTACTTTCCAGTTTGTTTCCTTCAGGAACTCTTTCTTGAACATCGACATTTTGTCCTCATAAGGAGGGTTGTCTAATTTTCTATCTTAGTCTGCTTGACTGAAAATGTGTTGTGTTAGTATTCTGTGTCATCTATTCCTCAGTGGGTCATCTATTGAGAGTTGCTAACATAAGTTCTTTGCTTGTATATGTACTCACAAAACTGGAGACCGTAAAAGAAGTGAATGTTTTGTGCCACAGTGCTAACTGCTAATCAATGCCTGTACATGCTCCCTCAATTCTTCTCTCTTGCTAACTCTGCAGGAAGTAAGCTCGATGTTGTTTCAGAAGCTTACAACTGCCGGTATTGGGGATCGACCTGTTGTGTTTGTGACTCACAGGTCTGTATTATTTTGATTATTGATCTATTATGAATTTGGAAACTGTCTTCGATGTATCATTATCAATTTAGTTGCTTAGCTGGAACAATAATGTCTTTGCTGGTATCCAATTTTGACACCCTGAGCCAATGCAATGCATTACAGACCAATTTGCTATGATGCCTCCCGAAAACAGTTCGTCATTGGCCAAATTCAATGATTCTTTAATGCTTTTGAGTAGTAATCTCTTGAAATATTGCATAATTTTGCTGGAGTAATTTTCATTTCATAGAGTTGACCTGGTAAAGAAAAAGAAATTTAGTCCACAAACTCGACTAGTCTCTATGGGGCAGAAACTCTACACAGAAGATAGCAAGATTTCAATAGTTGTTGCTATAAGCTAGCCTCTTAGTGGCTTTTGACATAAAAAGTCCTGTTAAGCTTTGAGATCAAGGTCTTATTAGAGGAAGAAGTCCTTGCCACTAAACATGGTTGATTAAGCCTCTGCAGCAATGTAACAAGATTTTCTGGAGTTTCATATAAGGAGGTTGTGGAGGAATATCACCCTATCTTTCACTAAGGAAACTACTTGTAGAAATCCTATTTAGGTTTGCAGAGTTGATGCCTGTTATTGGTTTTAGAACCTTGGGACCGTATTATCTATTGATGAGTACGAACTCAAACAGGGAGTTCTTGGAATGGAAAATAATTTGAGCTACAGTGAACTAAATTACTATACAGATCAATATCCATTTTATATGCTTCATTTCATATTTAGTCACTCAAATGAAGCCTGCATGACCATATTTTTGTTAGAAGTGTTTTGCTTCATCCAATATGCATCTTTTTATGCTCAAGTCCACTAGGTGATCCTTCGCATTTTGATACTGATCAACTTATTGCAGCATGGGAGGACTTGTTGTCAAGCAGATGTTGTATCAAGCAAAAGTGGAAAAGAAGGAGGATTTCATTAATAACACTATTGGAGTCGTATGTTTCTTTCAAATAAATCTACCTCTATTTTCTGATCTTGACATTGTTTGCTTCTGTGTTTTCATTGGATTCTTTATTCTTGTTTGGGCTGTAGGTGTTCTATAGCTGTCCACATTTTGGCAGCAAACTTGCAGACATGCCTTGGCGAATGGGTCTTGTGTTTCGCCCTGCACCAAGTGTTAGTATTTGTTTTTGACATAGATTTCTTTTCTCTCCTGTCATCCCAAAATCTTTATGAGGGATTATTATTAATGCTTTTCTCTATGCTATGCTGCTTGTTTTTTTCTAGATGTTAATGTCCCCCGCATTAGATTGTTGATGAGATAAACTTTGTTTTTCCATGTTCCTAGATTGGAGAGCTAAGAAGTGGATCACCAAGACTAGTAGAGCTTAATGATTTTATTCGGGATCTCAATAAGAAACGCATGCTTGAAGTCCTTAGCTTTTGTGAGGTAATACTTCTGCTAAGGCATTTCTGCCAATTTCTTTTATGGGCTTATGCAGCTACAGAATTTCTTTTATTGATCTGCCAATTACTGATTTGCAGACTAAAGTGACCCCAATTGTTGAAGGGTATGGAGGTTGGGCCTTCCGGATGGAAATTGTACCTATTGAATCAGCATATCCTGGATTTGGTCAACTTGTTGTAAGTCTCATTGTAATATTTTGTGATATTTGGTTTATTCTTTTGGTTGGATGTGTCTAGCAAGCTGAATGACTCTGCTGCTCCTTTACACTTATTCCTGTCCTTTGGGGGTACTTTTGGATTAGATTCCTTTCTTTGATTAAGTAAAATGGACAGAGTATTTTCTTTTATCATTCTTTATATTTGTTGTTTTGTCATATATTATTGGAAAAAATATGAAACTCTTTGCATGGGCATAGAGAGATATAAATCTTTTATGTTGAATAAGATACCCATTCACTCAGTAACATATGAAGCTGGTTCAACATTTTGATTCTCTTTGGTTTTTATAAGCACAAACTATCTGGAGAGATCTTCTTCTAGAAGACATTCGCTTATGGTATGAACTGTAAATCATATTCCTCTATAGAATATGCATTGAGGGTTTTAGAATCTGGGTTATGAAAAATGAACTTAATCTGCTTATTTTGGAGTGGGCAAAACCTATTGTGTTTCCTGTTAACGTGAATGATGATATATTTTGATTGCTGACTTTCTTATTGACAATGATATTATGAGTGTTGCTTGAATGCTTATGACAGCATTTATTCGTTTTTATGATTTCCAAATTCTGGTACAGGTTTTGGAATCAACGGACCATGTAAATTCTTGCAAGCCTGTCAGCCGAAATGATCCTTCCTATAGAGAAACTTTAAACCTTTTGCATAAGTTAAAGGCACGTTTCCATAATAGAGTTTAGGCATGTTAGTAGGATAACAATACTGATATCCTAAATCCTCATTTGGGATTCTATTCAGAACTATTCCGGATGAGAATAAACTTGATAACGTCAATACTGTGCATAGCCCATACAGTTAGTCCTCAACCTCTTACTAAAAACGACCTGAGAATCCCTACAAGGCAAGCTCTGGGGGCCAATTTTTCAGCACAGCCAACATATTCAGGACACTGGAGTGCATGTTGGAGACACTTTGGACACGTGTCAGATTATTCCCCATGTTAACTAATTTTTCTGTACAGTCTGTCTGGTATATATACTGTATCATGGTTAGTTTAGAGTAATTGCTTCTCATAACGTTGTTTTTAATGATTTTTACTTGTACAGTTCGAAAACCTATACACACTGTTCTACCATTTTTATAGGAATTATTAGGCCCTTGGTTGATAATGGGAATTATATTAATTCAGTTTTAGGATTTCCTAGGTAGCATTTCTGCTCTGTTGTACGCTCTTATTAACATGCTAAATGAGATTGTGTATATACAAGTTCTTTTTCTTTAAGCTTTCAAGTGATCATTTTTTTTCCCGACCGGACTTACCTTATATATCTGTAAGCATATGCAACACTCGTGATTGCATTCTATTCAACACTTGGAGCTGAGCCGCCAAATTGAGGTTGAAATTTACATATTACATGAGATCGTGCCAAAATATTTGTGAATTGTAATACTGCTTCAGGCTCTGGTGGCAATAATGTTATATTTAATCAACCCCCTAAAAATATTACATCAAGAAAAACACAGCTACTTGATAGAAATATATTATGGATGTGAATTATCTATCCACTAGAATTATTGAACTAAGCAAGCACATTTTCATGAAATTTGGGATCTGAAACTCAAGAATCGGTGGAGATGATGGCCTCCATGAATGGAGCAAGATAACCCATGAGCTAGCTACATTCGAACTCGAACCATCAAACCTTCACCCCCACCGTAAATGCATGCGGTTTTTAATTCTCTCAAGACCCTGATCAGAGAGATTTTACAAACAAAGCAAAAGATCGCAGAAAAGTTGGCAAAAACTACATTAACAGGTCAGGGCAACAAAAAAGTGTCTGCTGGATCTTTCAGAAATGGAAGGGGAAGGAGGGGGGATGTATTACCTGATGTATGGTGCTGAGACAAACAAAAACAGTAGCGTAATGCATTAAAATGCATGACAGGTGAAACAGCCACTGAAAGAACCTATTTGGCGAGTCCTGCGGAAAGATATCATCTTATCGTTAGATCCTCCTCCTGCAACCTGATGTGCCTGGTTTGCCACCACTGACCTCCTCATTTCCTGAGCCTTCTTTTGTGCTGATCTAAGCTTATTCATGATCTTGTCCATGGATGAAGATCTCTTCTTTTCCAATTTCATCTGAATATTTCACAAGTTAGTTCACAGTAATATGGGACAAAGAAAACGCAAATCAGAAATCAAAGATCAGGCAAACACATGATCCACTTTCTAAGTAAATTGACAGAGATTGTTGTGCACGCGGCAGAAATGCACCCTGAAGATATCGTTCCAAGAATAGGTGCAATTGGATGAATAGGAGGGAAGGTAATCTGAGAGTGAGAAAAACTCATCCAGATTCTGCATCACTAAACAGAAAGGCACCCCTTCCCATCACCAACCTTTCCAATTTTCTCATGCCATGGTTGTGGTTAGGTTCACCATTGATTTCTTTCTTTAATTTCATATCAAAAGAATGCCAATAAATCATCAACAGAGTTTTTTCAATCTTTACTCTTGATAAAGTTAAGAAATGTTAACCAGATACTGAAATGATGGTTCAAATAAGAACTTTGTAACATTCAAGAACCAAAAGCAAGATGTGGAGAAGGGGGGAGGGAGAGATGATACAAGAAGGAATTTACTCCAATCTAAAAGCAGAGTTTATATAATTCAGGTCCCTAAAATTCTAGTCAAGTAATGATAGTTTTTCATTTGAGTGAAAGGACAGAAAAGAATATCCCATCAAGTTTGATGAATAATTATTTAATGCAGTAGGACCTTCAACTTCAAGGAAGACGTACTGAGACATACCTCCAGTTTCCTTACTGCAGCCTCAGCTTTTGCTTTCTGCAGGTTCTCCCATGCAGTAATTTTAGCTTCCTCTCTTTTTATCCTGAAATGCTTATCAATATCAGAGAAAAATGACAATAAATGCAGAAAATTTGCTTTTGTAGAATTATATAATGTAAGAACGAGGAACATACAGATATATAATAATAAGCTGCATAAAAATCAATGACTTGCTAAAACATTCTGTAATGATGAAAACTCCAATATAATGGAACAACTCATGGAAAAGGTAAGAAAAAACAACACATCAGAAAATCAAACACATTTGCCTTGAATTTAACATTCGGAATCAGACATGCAGTGATCAATACTGAATCAAATCAAGGAAATTAGAACACAAAAATAGCATTGTCACTGCCCTCGTCAAACAAAATTTCTAGCATTCAGGTATCAGGAATATGAAATAGGATATTGCAAAAACAATAGCCCTAGAGTGACAGGAAATGATAATCCACTTCAGGATGGCTATATCCAAATCATGAAGTGGCATAAGTGTCTTGCAAAACATTTGCCTGTATCTAACATATTGAAACTTGAAACAATCTCTATGGGATTAGAAGGCTGACTGTAGTTGATTATGAAGCTCGTGCATTTAAAGGCATCAAGAGATTCAATTAAATAAACAGCATAAAATTTTCTTGAGTTTATTTTTCTCCATTTTCTGTGAGTAAGAGTTACTTAAATGTTTGAAAATATTATTTTACAAATTTAGTACTGTTCTCAGCATCTATTTGGTGGCTTCCATTCATCCCAAGAAAAATATACTTCAAGAGGCAGGACTACTCACTTTGAGATAGTTTTAGCTGTGTCTGAGACATCCCACCCAGCTGAACGGATCTCAACAGCTTTTCTTTTCCAGTCATCAGCATTTCCAGAGCCCCTCCCAGGAACTCGAACCCTATGTTTCTTGGACCACCTAGTCACAGTTACCCGTTCATCAACTTGCACATCTCTAATTTCCGGCTTAGAGGGATGAACACTTTGCAACTCCACAATAGATAAAATAGGTGTTGAGGGAGAAAATGATGATCCTTGTCTTGAAGAAGAATGTGGACTACCCTCAGGACTCATTTGAGTTGCCATGTCCCTCCTTGAAACAGCACGAGATATGTCTGAGGCTGGACATTGTGTGCCTTCCAGTTTTTCATCTATACAAAAAATCCAGTGACAAAACCCCAGAGTCAGAAATGTAAACAACAAAAAACTATCGGAATCATCAAACTTACGGCTTTGAAATGTCACATACACGAAACAATAAAAGCAACTTTCTAAACCTAACATATTGTGAAGGAAACACAAGAATGGTATGCACCTACCAACTGAAAGAGTAATATTTAGTCCATCTCATCCAGGAGAGATATAGTTATGAGATCACAACCAGTATTGTTAATCAACTAATCTAGTTCGATATTTGCTAAAAGGTTGTTTCTCATCAACTCAAGGACAGAGCATTTATAATAATCAAAAATACAAAAAGGGATCTTAGTAAATGTGATATAGACAAGCATAAAGAAAAGATTAGCATGTGACCTTGATGACTAGGCAATGATGATTGGCTGATCAATTCAGAGCATCCATGTACACTGATTGACCTCGCCATGCAAGGTTCTACGGATGCTGGGAAATTGCCTCCACCCACATAGCCACCACCTCGAATTGATAATCCATCTGCAACCATTACTCCAGCAGAAAACGGAGAATTTTCCGTATGATTTGCAAGGTTACGTCCTTCATACATAGGCACTGCAGGAGAGTAGAGTGAATGGTAAAGAATCCCTGGAGGTCCAAGAGGCCCACTCTTGGATTTTGGTCGCCTTTGTTGCTGTTGAACTGAGTGCCTCAATTGACCATCTCCGGATACTGGGCTGAAAATCCACCTCTCTGCATCCTCCCATTTAGAGGGCAACGCCCTGCCGTTATTGTAATTCAGCAATGCAATATTTACAAGCCTGTTGTTCGCAGTATTATGCAGTGGCACACGTTCTGAACTCCAACCTTTCTGAACACCACCACTTGTTTGCCGATAATTTGGTGTGCCGGGGCTAGGAAATGTGCCGGTCCGGCGACTTGTACCAGATGTTTTTTTCATTGCTCCTAACCGAGGTGATGAGGAGCTTACAACATTGACTACAGAATTATTCAGATCTAACGAAGCAGGCCTTCGCCTATCTGGTTTCTTGAATAAAGCTTCCGATCTCAACCTCCTATCCTGACATTCTAATTTCAAAGCCCACAAAGAAAGATAATTCAGAACAATTTTCAAGGGGACGTTTTGGCATTGTAAGTTCTAAGAGGCTATAAGAAAACAGTACCTTTGAGAGCTTGGGAAAAGGAGTTTCTTGCTGAACCAAGGATTGAAGTTTCATCCTCTGTCTCAGCTTCTACCTCTTGAACTGTGCATTATGAATTTCAGAAAAGGGGAACAATCAATTCAAGTCAGTCTGTTACCCACAGACCACCAAAATTTAAAAAAATTTCTGTGAGTTGAGTGTGGGATGTAGTACAAGCAGAACCTCAAAAGTGGCCTATTGACTACTAAACTGTACCTTTAGCTTTTTCTTTCCTGTTGGAAAGGTGACTACTATTCTTGTTGCGCACTGTGACTTTGTTTGGATCTGGATCTGCGTATGGACCACCACCGGAAGCTGAACCCTCACGGAATTCTTGCCCTGCCAAATGCTGTTCAAATCAAAGATTTCAACTCTTCGAAGCATACAAATGCTGAGTTCAAAAGAGTAGATTTCCAGACTACAGAACTGGGCAAAAGTTCCAATCTTTTAACCACAAACTGGAAAACTAAATTCATCCTCATCTTTCATTGCCGGAGAGAAATTAAAGAAAGAAATATCGAACACCATGCAAATGGTAAACAAACGGAAAGAAAGAGTAACCCCATAAGCCATAACTGGTGAAGAATCAGAAAGTAAAAATCCATACTTGGAAAATATCGGAGACAACAGTGTCTTGATCATGAATATCAGAGGCAAAAGAGCAACGGTCAACACTGGCAGATGTTGAGGAAAAAAGACTGAAGTTGGAATCGCCAGTGAAAATCACAGAATCCGGGCTAACGTCACGGGCACCGAAACCCAAACCCGAACTTTGATCTTGCGGAGCAGTTGCAGATGCAGCAGACAGTTCCTGCATTTTCGAGAATTGCATTCTAAATTTCACTTCATCCCCACCATGAAAAGGAAAGCCCCACCTACATCCAGTTGCAACTAGTGCCAGAAGGAACCTCTATGATATAGTGTAATGGTGACATTAATGTTGACCATCTTTGTCAATGATGTATGGCATTGTTGAAGAAGATGTTCTGCTATTTCTATATACAGAGATATTACCGCTACAAATGAGACGGAGAGAAGATGGGATTTTTAATGGGGTTTTACAGTAGTAGCGGTAGTGGTGACAGCGACTGTAGTAAGATGGGGGAAGGGCAGTGATTTTAGGAGATGGAGAATGGTGGACGGGTTGGGAGGGTGTCATAATCATGATGTTGTGTTTTTGTGAGCAGATTTAAGAATTGGATGCTCTCTGCTTTCAAGGTTCGGGGGACCTTCTCTCTTCTTCTTTCATGTCTTGACCACCAAGAATTTGACCCAGGCTAACATGGGCAATGTTGTGTCTTTAGACTAACTGTAGTCATGTGATTTTTTTTGCTTTTTAATTTACTAGTGTTGATCGGCTCAAGTTTGTACTTTGTAATTCAACCATTTGATTTGGAAAAAATTCAAATTCATGTAAATCACTCTACTTTATTAAAATTACAGCCCACTCAAAGATTTATCCCTCTAAGGAAAAGTCATGTCTCCATCATTACTTATATCAATTATTATTTTATAAAAATTAATATTCTTTTAAAAAAAATTTGCTTTTATGCAAGATCTAAAGGGAAAAAAAAGAGTTTTGAAAAGAAAGATATGAATATCAGTTCAAACGTAAATAATAAGAAAAAAACATAATTAAATACCTAATAAATTAACGATCATGACTCGAAAAGTTAACTCTAATGATTTATATAAATAGTTAGTAAGGGAGTATATATTTTTAGAAAAAGATGATATATAAAATGGACACAAACACGATTTCGATGAGTTATTGTATATTTTAAAACTCAACCTTTTACTTTATGAAAGTTTTAGTCCTTAATATATATATTTTTTATTTTATTTTTGACCTTTTTTATCCATAAATAATTTCAATTGGATATATTAATCCATTTGACTGGATTTTTTTTAAAAAAAAAAAATTCATTGAATTTTCGAATGCATTTCAATAAACATAGACAACATTATCACTATGATTAGATTATCGTTGTCGTCAAAATAAATCTAAAAATTATTTAGGAATGAAAAGAGTAAAAAATATATATATTAAAGATCAAAACTTCTAAATAATACAAGATTGAGCCATGAAATATACAATAAATCCGATTTCCATATACTCTGTTCTATAATATAGACAAACTTGGAAGGTAATTCCATTCCTTTTTATTTTCGAAAAAGGAGAAATTATAAACTTTGAAGGTTTTGCAAATATAGTTACTGTTTCTGACACTCATAATAATTGTACGGGAATTACAACCATGCATGATGTACATATATGAGAAAGGTTTCATTTAAATGCTGTGGCTGTCAGCGTGGTACATTCTCTTCTCTTCAACGTCATCTAAAAATTTTTATCCTGATAACAGCTCTTGCTGTCCTTTCTTTTTACAGAAAACCTAAAGTAGAGATGCAATTTTTTTTTTTTTTTTTTTTTACCCCCACTGGCACAAGGGGCCTCTATGCCTATGGACAGGGTTTCGGCCGCAAGGGACTTCCTCCGGAAATCAAAAATGCAATATTTTTAATTGAAAAATGCTTCTTTCTTTTCTTTTTTTTTTTTTGTCTTTTAATAGATTCTTAGATTTAATAAGTCAATTTATATGAGTGAATTGTTGTATGAATAAATCCAACTTAAAATGAAATAATCAAGATCTGTACGTAAATATGACCTTAATGCTACTTGTAAGTTTTAGAAAAAAAAGGAATCTCGATGAATTAATACTTAACAAGAAACCAAGAATTACACCAAAAGCAGGAAGAAATCCCCAGATCATATGAATTAGTATTGCTTACCTAGACAGAAATCCTTGATAGACAGCTGCATTTAAATCGTCCTTTCTCGAGTTTTTTAAAAATTAAAAATCTATTTGGGCAACATTAGCTCATATCAAATTTTCAAAAAATAATCAAAATTTTCAGAAAAATTAGAAAACAACTTAGAACTCTTCTCCCTTTTCTATTCTTTCCCTTTCATCTTTCTCCTTTCCTCCTTCCTTTCTTTTTAGTTCTCCTGTCATCATATCCTTTCCTTCATTTTCTGGAAATTCACATTTTTCCCCTTTCCCCTCTCCACCTTTGTCCCCTTTTCCTTCCACCTTCAATTTTATGATATTCACGTTTTTCTTCTTCCTTCCTTGACATGCCTAATTTCCGTTTTCTTTTTGACAATTTGTCCGTCCTTGTCACATCAATTTTTGTTTTTTTATTTTTTTAATATTTATCTCATTTCACTTTCTTGTTTGTTATTCCTTTCTCCAAAAGCTAGTTTGGTGCACCTATGAGAAGAGATGTGGTTACTTCTCTAATTATAATTACTTAAATTTTGTTTGCAAGTAGAGAGGAGGGGAAGAAAGAGAAGGGAGGAAAGAATAAAGTGAAATAATTAATAATTTCACATTTTTATCTTAATTTTTTATTTTATTAAATTTTTAGCATTAAAAATAGGTTAAAATTGACATTATTGTACTAGATTTTTTTCTCCCTTACTTAATCTTTTCATTTTGGGAGGGAAAGAAATGCTAAAAATATTAAGTTAATGACATCCATCGAGGTTTATGCCATAATCTTGATTTATTAGTATTATTATTTTGGCTAAATGGTGAATTTAGTCTCATAAATTTTTTGTTTTGACCATGTAGGTTCATTTTTTTTTTCATCTTGTAAGTTCCCATAACTTTTTTGTTTTGATCATATATGTCCATATCTTTTATTAATCTTTTAAGGTCCCACAACTTTTTACTGATGACTAACTAGGTCCTATAATTTTTTACTGGTGACCAATTAAATCAAAATATGATATAAAGTTATAGGATCTTAAAAGTTATTAAAAAAAGAAAAGGGTATGGACTTACATGGTCAAAATAAAAAAGTTATAGGACTTAATTGGTCATCGATGAAAAGTTATGAGACCTTAAAAGATGAAAAAAATAATATGGACCTACATGGTAAAAAAAAAATTACATAACACAAAACATAAAAAAAGATATAAACCTACGTGTGATAAAAAAAAAAAAAAAAAAGTTATGGGGCTAATTTAACCATTTTACCTTTCTTTTTTCAAACTCACAAGAAAGTTTTGAGATTATGAAATGGTCCATATGGTCATTCAAGGCAAACAAAATGACACAATATCCTATCATTTCATCAATCCAGACGACAGGGTGGCAATTTCATCCCATTTCATCATATCGTTTGATGAAACGTAGAATAAAAGACTATCAAAAATTTAGTTGCGTAACCAACAAGGATCATTTCGTTGTCTCATTCGACGAGATGACTACTCCGAAAAAGTTACATCGTGATCCCTGTGAACTAGCTTATAAAACGCGTAGTATCAATTGATGTCATAACTTATCAAAAAATCCTTCAAAATCATGAGTATGAATGACAACAACCCACGGAGGAATTGGATTCTTCTAGAAAGGTTCAATGATGACTACATGTTGTTGTAACAAAGTGATCCCAAGGAATACTATTGTGGTTTATGACGAGAGTGGGAGCATCGCGAAAGGGAATCATCTGAACTTGCCCTGATGTCAAGAAACAATCAAAATGAATATAAGTTGATTGTACATTAAAAAAAGATGGAAAACCATTGATGCTCTTGCATTGTGATGATTCGAACTACTGCAAATGGCAAATGAAACGACACATTGTGTGGGTTGTGAACTCAGCAGTGACAAGGTGCTCCATATTTTGTGCCATCCTTTTTACATATCAGACAACAACATGGGTTTCGACGAGGAATAAGGAGCATCTAAGATTATCTTAGAGATGACGAAATGAAAGAAACGATACTAAGGTAAAATGCGACATCACTAGAGAACTTTTTGAGTATATTATGTCATTTTGTTGAATGAAATAATGAAATTATCTTGTTTGATATTGACCTAAATTTTTGCGGACTTTTTATTTCACATTTCCTCAAAATGGTATGAGATCTTATTGTTCGAATTGATATATGTCATTTCGTCTTCTCAGAGGATGGTATAGGCCATTTCGTCATGTTAAAGGTTGAAACATCCCAAAACTTCCTTCGGATCTAACACACACCACAAAAAAATAAAGACGGTGACAGAAATTTCATAGATGTCAGTAACTCAAAAATTTTGTCAATATATTTTAATTTTCAAATTTAAAATATTATTTTCAAAACTTGAAGAATTAAGATTTAAAAAATTGAATGTTTGTCAATATGCAACCAATAAATTTAACTCGATGCCAGGAAATACTTAATTACCTTCTCTTGGGATTTTATTGACCATACTAGAAGTGAATATCAAGAGTCTTCTTTTTTGGGTTCTTTGTATGTCGAGGGCCTGGAAAACGTCTCAATACATTTGAGAGCTAGATATGATCCTTCTCTATATAAAGATTATTTTTTATTTGATAAAAAATCCTCACCTTATTTAAGTTTGAAGCATTTCCTTTTATTCTTTTAAAAAAAGTAGCTAATACCTCGGGGATACAAACGAGTTTGTAAGTTTGAGATCATATGGGGGAAAATGTTTTGGATGATGCAGATTCGAATTTTGAGATTTACATATTGAATGTGCTGATCTCGTAAAAATCTTCTCTCTCTTATCTCTACCCTTAAATTAAAGGATTCCTGATCCAATAGATGATTTCGCTTTCGAAATTTTTTCCTAATCGAAGAAAAGTAGCTAATGATAAATTTCTCGACAATCAAAGGCAGCAAACTGCCTATCAAAACATCATATTCATGAATAGAACTCCTGAATTCCTTATGATTGTTGTCAATTCATGAAGGGAACATCTCATGAATAAAAGGTCCCCAGGAAAAAAAAAGAAATTAGAATAGAGCAATTAATATTGTCACTCTGTTCCATGGTACTCGCGGTGGTTGTAATCGTAAAGTCGGGTCGTCAATTGAAAATTTATTAACCATTGACTTTGTCGGAGAGAGGAAAATGAAAGCCCCTCGTAGCACGAGTTATATGGTACTGTCCATGGTCGAACGGTGAATAAATGGGCAGCCAGGTTTCCTTTCTGGTGGTGGACGTTGAAATTTGTAAAAATGATATCATTAGATCCTGCTCATGCGTGCCCGCTTGGTCATAGAGTGATATTAGCACTGAATAAAACTCATGCTAATTGCTATAACTATAATTTTTTCCTTTTTCTTTTTTAATCAAATGCATTTTATATCTTGAATTAATAAGAGTATGATCACGATATGAAGAAATTTAAATTATGATTGGAAATTGAGACTCATAAGTTGAGATTGTGAATTTTATGTAGATTTATTATAAAATAATCATCATTTGAAAAAAAAAATTGATAAAATTTTTATTTTATTATTATTTTACATTTTAATGATTATATATTTTTGAATTGCGAGTTAATTTATCCAACATAATGTAGTTGTGAATTACTAAATCCATAATAAAAAGAATAATTGTTAATTAGCTAAGTGGGCTTTCTTTATATTTATATTATATATATATATATAAAAGAATGCTACTGTGTACTATGTAACATATAGAATTTGTGTATTACGGATCAAAATGATGTCATTTTGGCCAAGTTTTCAATATTATTTATGTCAAAATGATATCGTTTTGAACCACAGCACATAGTAATATTTATATATATATTCTCTTCATCACTATATATAAGTTATTAGTCATCATTTTATAAAAATTAATGTAACTTTTTTTTCTTTCTAAAATGTCCTTCCATCACCCTTTGAAAAATTTAAACATTATTTCACTGTACATTATTAGAAGAGGGAAAATATATAAAAAATATAATTAAATAGCTAATTAACTAATAATAATGATAAGAAAAATTAGTAAAAATAACTTATATTTGATGAGGGAGTTAGTATTGTATAAGCCAACTGTCAAAGCCCATGCTTGATGGATCATGTCATGTTTACCATTGCCTAAGCACAGAACCATAAATTAAGCCTGTCCTTCATGAGTTGTCACTTACTTTCTTGACCTTCTTTCTCTTTTCAAGTCATTTTTTCTTTATGCTTTACTTGTGGTTTTGAATTTTAGTCAAAGTTATCGTTGCTTTTTCCAAGTTTGTGAATTGTGAATTAACCCACAAACTTTGATTGGTGTTTTTGTTAGAAAAATAGTTAATGGATTGAAATTGAACATTCTCGACCCCCTCTTAGGTGACACTCAAGAAAATTACCTCCACGAGCTATCATATCAAATCCCTTTCTCGATCTTGTAAACCCTTTTCCCCCACATAATCATATCAATAATTCACGGCATTTGAATTTCGAAAACAATGTCTTCATCGATCGACCATCGCATGCATATGAATTTAATCAATGCAAGATTTGATTGAAGTATGCATCATGACAAAAGGAAATAACTTCGGAATAAAACACTCAATCTGCTCGAAACCTTAAGGAATGGTCCGATTCATGACACGATGAAGAAATCTATGTACTCCCTCCGTTCCAAAATATAAATCGTTTTATAATGTATATTTATAATTTTTTTTTCTACACTTACCTCCGTCTAATATCTTATTCCATTTATTATAAAGAAATGCAGTTATAATCATAAATATGAGAGATAATAATTTTTTTTTCTACTCTTATCTCCATTTATTATAAAGAAATACAATTATAATCATAAATACGAGAGATAAAGGATATTTTAAACATAACTAGCATATATTTATTATTTTTTAATTTATAAAACAATGGCTAACGCCCCTTATATTATGGAATTGAGGTTATATTAATTTGTTGGTGATTGTGAGATTTGAATTTCAAGTGTTAATGGATTAAAAGAAAAAATTTCAAGGTGCGAAAATCATGGAAAAAATTTTCAATGCCTAAGAGCATCACCAATAGAGATGCCTAAGTCCACGGTAACAGTGAGAGAAAATGGGGCACTCTCTAACCATTGGAGACTGGCACCCCAATTTCAGCCCGAAGTCCACTTAATTATTTAATTTATGTTTGGATCGTTAATCTATTATTGATGGGCTTATATGGTTCTTTAATTAATTAAAATTATCCTTTTTAGTGGTTATTTATTTATTTTTAATATTAGAATTAAGGCTTTTATTATTTTAGAATTCACTTACAATCTTATTAGGGAAAAAACAGAGAAAAAGCTCTGTAGGAAACTGGTCTATTTTCATCCCGGGATTACATCAATAGGGTAAGATTGGATTAATCATTTTGGTTCTCTCTAGATTTTGATATCTTTTCTGATTAAGAATTCATACCTGGTTCATTAGAGATTAAATTGACTTCAAGAGCATCAAATTTCATGATATTCAATTGAGGAAATCGATAAGGTGAGTATTGAAAATACTCCTTTTCTCTTAGAAACGTTTATTTCAAAAAGAAATTTTGATTTCAATATTGATGGGTCTTCCTGAATTTGTTTTGGATTTATTTTAGTTAATGATAAATTATTTGCTTTGTACCCAATTATTTTAATTTTATTTTCTTATTACAAACGTTGGTCGCTGCACCGCAACGTAACAGACGAATTGCTTTCCTATTAGACTTATTTCATTAAACTAATGCACGAAAACCAAAGCTTTGAAAACCCTTCAATTCAATTTCAAATGATTTCCTATATTTTTATTAACTAAAAATAAAATTTTATAAGTTTATTCTATATTATAATTTTATATTAAAATTTTATAACTTTGCTGTTATTCTATATTAAAATTTTATAAGTTTATTTATTTTTGTTGTTTCCGAAAAATTAATTAATTTCAATGTTAATTTATTTTAGAATAATTAGATTTTTTCAAAAAAAATATATTATTTTTTAATAATAACGTGAATGTAAAAATGAAAAAAAAAAAAAGGAGAATGATTGGAATATATGGATATATGAATTTTATATGCTGCCCTTCATATTGAAAAGGGATTATAATGTTTCTATCGAGACAGACTTCTATTATTGGAGACCTTTCTTTTTTGTCTATTACATAGAAAGGGATGAATATCATTTTGAATAGAGTGGAAAGATAAAATTAACTTTTGAGTATTATTTTATTAAAAAGAAACTTACAATTAATATAAAATATTAAAAATACCATTTCTTTCAATTTTACAAAGAAATGAGAGAAATAATTTTCAATATAAAATAAGTATACTTTAATAAAAATAAATAAATATATAAATTATATCATTATATATATCCAATGCACTTTATCTAGTTTATAACAAATGGATTTAGATTAACTACTAAAATAAAATGGATGCAAATGGATGTCCATTTATATCCAATTTACTTAATGGATATATATTGCTAAATCGAATAACTATTCATTTAAAGGTCAATTGATCAAAATAATAATTATATATTATTATAACTAAAAATTTATTTAACATTTTTCCAATTCCTTTTCTTCCTTTTTTTCCCGCTCTTCTTTCTCTTTCTTTTTGTCAGTTTCATTTTCGAATTTTAGAGTGAATGTGTTATGAATATATTGATGTCCCTCCATATTCATCCATTAACTATCATAAAGTCCTAAACTTTCACTACTTCATAAATTACCCTTAACTCATGAAACCTAGCTATATTTATTCTTGTAACATTGAATTTAAGTGTAGATATTGTATAAATATTAGCATGGGTGAAAGAAGAAGGGTTGAATGAAATTGAAAGAAAATTTTGCTCTCCAACTTTACTCTCTATTTTGTTTTGTATATTTTATTCTTTATAGTTTTTATACAATTTCATAACAATATGGTCTAAATTAATATTTAAGTAGTTTTTTATTTATTGATAAACTTATCTACTATATCCTCTAAGTGAAATTAAATTAAGGTGAAAGAAGCCAATTCATGAATAAATTTAATTAACAATTTCAAAATCAGACGTAATCTTAAATAATTATCATTTTCAAATATGTATATTTTTAAAAAATAATAATATCGCTTTTAAAAAACGATACAAATTTTTTAATATATAATACCTATTCTTTTGTGATAACACTTAATTTTTTTCTACATCCCTCAGGGTCATACAAATAATGAATTATGATACACACATTTAGATTTGAGTGTATATATATATATATATATACACGGTGCATTCCAACCGTTATCGCAACGGAATTTTTGCTCCACTTGATTGGCTACATGAGCACTGTAGCAAAAATTCCGTTACGGTAACGGTTGGAGAGTACATTAAAGCGCGCTCCGAAGCGCATCTTAGCAAATCCGTATAAATATATATATATATATATATATATATATATATATATTTATATGTGCATATAAAAA
>JAOXNR010000030.1:2217023-2241207 GCA_028571225.1 Parsonsia alboflavescens
TTCTCATTCTCTTTCTACATGATTTTCATCACTCCAAGTTGAATTATAAGCAATTTCAGAGAGAAATGAGATATTCAAAAACGTCATACCAATTTCTTGCCTTCTGAGAGGCTTAATTTTGTGCCCTCTCCTTGTCACGAGTGGTTCTTTTTCTTGAAATGGAAATGAGTATAGGGATAGAGTTTCTTCCAACCAGATCTCTAGCTTGTTGAAATATGTATTTGTTTGGTGTGCGTGTGATTTAAGGGTTGGAAGTCTAGAAGTTTGGTCTTTACCTTAAGAAGGGCAGATATTTTTTGGGATCCCAATTCCTTGCTCACTTAGGCATTGGACATGGGTTTCACCAAGTCTGTATCCTTCCTACCCATGTGCATCAAGGCCAGAGATGAAAATGTTTGTCCTTCAAGTCAATAGCATCAACAGCGACATTGTCCTTCCTGGGAGACCACTTTTGCATCAAGAAACCGAGTGACCATTTGTTTATTTCTTAACAACAACAGTTCTGTTGGAAAAGAATAAATAAACAAGTTGGAGAAGCTTTTAGAGCAGTCTACATCCCCATAAACTCGTAATTAATTCTTTATGTAAAGTAAATCATATATTGTACTCCCTTAATTCCTAATTATAAGTGGTTTGTAGTCAATTTTTATCAATTTTAAGGTAATTTCCCCCCGGAAGGGGAAATTGTTCCTGTTAAAAAAGAACATTAACAGAAAAACAATATTGTATGAAGAGAGTGAGAGAACAGGGGATAGCATTGAAAAAAATGAATAAAATATCTATTAAACTACTAACAACGAGACCTACAATTAGGTACGAAGAGAATATCATTTAATATATATGAACCTATCGCAAAGAGTCGAATATGTGACTTTTGTATCCACTTATGACAATCCTTAAAAAACAAAAGGGTGAGATATTTGTCCCTCTCCATTTCCTTCCACAAACCAAATCACATATAACTCAGGGTTCTGTTCCAACATTATTGTGGCCGGCGTTATTAACCAGTACAGTACTCCCCACTACTAGAAGGTAGGAGAGAGTTCAAGTTTATGTACCTTCCTTCCCATTCTATGCGCAGAATACCAAGAAAATTATAAATGACAATCAATCCCATAAACATATCTTTGGAAACTTGGGGAAGGGATTGGCAGTTACCATTTCTGGAAAGGAATTAAATTCTTATGGCTGCCTACGGTAATGTAGTTTCATCTCTTTATTGCTTGAAATAACACAACCCATTAATATTCGATCAAAATTTCATCTCATGGTTTCAACTGGCAACGCGTTCTTTATCATCCACGGAAGTCAAACACTACCATTTAAACAACTTTTATGAACTGAACCTAATGGTCAAAAAATATCACGAGAACCTCTCTTCAGCCATCACAAGAATATCATGGGAATTGGTAAATATACAGAGCTGGATATACAGTTCTTCAGAATATATTCAGAGGGCAAAGGACCATTAATCAGAGAAATTAAAGTCATTCAAGAAACAAAGTAGATGGCTCCTTTTTCCGGTTTCATATTTAGATATTAAAAGTGAGGATCCATACTTGATCATAGTAGAAAATGTAAAGCATAGAGAATCAGAAAATTTTTGTACCTTCACAATTGATGGAAAGGACTATTAACTTATCAGGTCAGGGTGGATATGTTCTACAGTTAATGATAATAGATCATCTCAAATGAATACCTTGTCTTAGAATGTAGTGAGTCGGCATCAATGTTAAGTGTTTCTTTCTTATCCATATTAGATTACAACTTGCAATACTGAAGTAAGATGTAAAGGAACAAACTGAACAAAGATGTACAACAGCAACACCGTGCCTACCTAGCAGAGAGAATATTGACTTCTTATATTCCGTGTCCATTAGCCTTATCAAGTTTGTCTACATCCAGAATCTCTGATACAGAGAATTGATGTAAATTTTCATACATTTTCTTCCATTGCTGGACCATTTGCATGGACCTTTTCCGTTCCAGTTTTAGCTTTTCTATCTCCATTTGATAAGCTGCTGAAGAACCTTGTTGCTGAGGATAAGGGAAGGGAAATCAAGACATGTCAAGGCCAGAACTCAGCTTTATGAACAGAACAAAAGATATCTCTGATGCAAGAGCTCAACCACTAAGAATGCCTTTCACAATCAGATTTGATATGCTGCTTACTGTTATATTTCACATTTCACCAAATGATATTCTCACAACGAGTAATCAACGAACAGCAATATTCCACATCTTACATGTGGCAATATCTTTAATGAATTATGATTAACTAAATGCCAGTTAATGAAATCACAATGAAGATTTGGAATCTGAAAGTCCAATATGTTGGGAATGAATCACCTTGAATATGACCATCTTCTTCTTGTGAGATGTTACGTACCAAAAATGGTTCCTATTACAATTACTAAAAGGCATCTACTCCAGAATCCTTTTTTCACTTCCAACTGAATTGAAATGTGCTTTCTACTGCTGCCCCCCACCAACTCCCCATTTATCCTTACTTTCCCATTATGCTAAGGTGCAATTTATAGTTTTCCTTTTGTTTGGGAGCCTTAGATGCATTGACACATTAAATATGCAGATGTACAAATATATATTCTTTATATGTACACTAAAGAAGATTAAAGTGCCTAGCACATTATCAAGTTCTACAAAACCATCAGAAAAAAGCTCATCACATCAAAACAAGAAAGAGAAAGAGATCCCAAGAAAAAAAGAAAGCAAAATCTTTCTATAGCTTCTTTGCACAAAAGAAATTTTCTGTCCAAATGACTTATTCTCTAATTGAAAATTGAGACCTCTTCTTTTGGCTTCTAAGTGTCACCCTTGGTCTGTTTGTAATACAAGGAGTTTCAATTGAAAGGCAGATCCCAATGATGACAAAAGGTTCAGCACAAAATCGACCTAATGACCACTAAATGTCAACTAAATAGTAATGTAAACTCTAGCAAGGGACATAGTTTCTTTAGAAAAACTAAAATCTACCGGAGAATTGTCATTTTGATTGGTCATTAAGGAAACCTCTAGAAGTATATTTGTCTGCATCCGTCTTGAATCCACTTATCCAGTAGTACAATTTAAGTTTTATATTATTCCAGAAAAATTAGCCTGAATAACTATCCTCCCTTTCATTCTCTTAAGGAACAAATCAATTGAATTAGAATGCACCAAAATTCAACCTATGCAATCCACCATGCATAAAAAATATATTCATTCAAAAGTTTTTTAAAAATAATAATTAAAGAATAAAAAAAGACGAGAACAGATATGGACCTGAAGTTCTTTGATTTGGTTCTCTATTGCTCGAGAACTGACATATGAACAATCTACAAGGTTGTTGGGGGTGAACTGGGAACCAATGAAAGCTTTCACATGCACTTTCTCATCTGATGAATTAGAGAACTTCTCCAGGGGTGGCGGTAATTTTACATTTCTTTGCTGTGAGGATGCTACTAAATCCGTAGATGTCCGTGGATTGAGATATGGTGGCTTTCTAATGACAAGAACATTACTGATCGGTCCTGCAAAAGTTAACAAAGGAATAAAAAGTAGTTTCATATTCTGTCAACAAGTTAACAAAAGAAAAAACGATGACAAATACAATACTTTCAATCACCTGAGATGAAAATAGGATATACAAGAGCACTCCAACCCATAAACTAGTCTTCAGAAGAATACTTCAAATAACATACAATAATTGTGTTTGAAATCAAATTACAAACCAATAGGTAGAAACCAGAGTTTATCTATCAAGAGTTATAATGAGCAGTCCATGAAGCATCAAAATTCAAATCATAGAATTCTGTACTATACTCATTCTTCGAGTAATTCTGTCTTGCTTCTGAAGACTTCTCATTCAGCAATCTGTTTAAAACCTTTGTTTGGTGTGTACTTGTTCTTGATAGGCATCAAGAGAGTGTCATTTATCAAATATTTTTGCCACTATAACATCCCCACAATTTACCACTTTAAGCAAAACGCGAACAAAAAGCTAACGTAATCGGTGGATCATATGGAGCAAAATGCTTTCACGAAAGGTTGCAGTGCCACAAATAGGGGGTCATACCTTTTGCATGTTTAAAGACACGAGCAATGTTGCGGGTTCTAGTGTCCCAAACTCTAACCATGCCATCCTCTGTTCCAGAAGCTAACAGATGTCCCTCCTTACTCAATGCTAACGTAGTTATAGCTTTACTGTCTCAAAGATGC
Source organism: Parsonsia alboflavescens (assembly GCA_028571225.1). NCBI lineage: Eukaryota > Viridiplantae > Streptophyta > Magnoliopsida > Gentianales > Apocynaceae > Parsonsia > Parsonsia alboflavescens. Next base: position 2,221,242 of record JAOXNR010000030.1, read on the forward strand.
AGAATGTATAAGATTGTGAAAGAAACTAAGCAACACAAAAGAAGGGAAATGTTACAGATTTCAAGTATGGAAAGCTCAAAGACAGGTAATTTAAAGAGTAACGTCATTTCCAGTATAGAGTAACAACTAGTCCCTCTGTTCTGAAGTTATTAACAGATCAAAAAGATAGAATTTGAAGATCAGGATAAAATAGAATGAAAGGAAAAAAAAAATCTTAAAAAAGGACCCAGAGGAAATTATTCAACCAGCTAAGCTGTTAAAAAAAATTCACCCACTACATTCTGCACATGATAACGTCAAAAGCACGGCAACAGAAATGGATAACTTGTGCTTGACTACTCCAAATAGCCAAATATGTAACTTCTTTTTTTAGGCTAAATATGTAACTTATAAGATTATTAATTCTGGTCTAAAACTGTTCTGTAAGAGTGAACTCTTTCCAGAAGCTATTAGAATAGAAAGTGATAAACAGGGACTAAGTCTAGCTATCATTCTCCCAGGCCTCCACAAATTTCAACTTATGTCCACCATAATAACTAATTAAAGTGTGTTTGGACAGCCTCTGAAACTCAAAAAAGTGGTCACGGTTCCCATTTTTCATTTGAGAAACAATTTGGATTGATTGTCAACTTTTTTGGTGTTTCACAAAAGTTTGATACAGCTTTTTTCAAAAAGTTAACATTAAGTTCCAATTAAGAAAACAAAACACAACATCCAGCTCTTTCCAGATTGAGGTATGGTTGAATCCATTTCTGATGTAGGAAATTATGGTCCACTCCATATCTGACCAAGTTGAACTCAATGGGAATGCAGAAAAAGTGACATTTCATTTGCAAGTGTATATGTCAAAGTTAGTCAATTAAGGTAGACTCTATTCCTACATAATTAATTTTGAAATAAGATGCAAAAGAATAGTCAATTTGAAATAAGATGCAAAAGAAGCAGCATTTCATTTGTAAGTGCTTGTATCAAATAGATATATTGTTAAAATATGGGCTTGGGCCTAACTCAACCCCAAAAGCTAGCTCAAGGGGGGAGGATTGTCCAAGACCTTATATACTACAATAGGCCCTTAAACAAATCCGATGTGGGATTCTCAACACTCCCCCTCACGCCCAAGGCCTCTCCCTCTGGAGCGTGAAATTCAACATGGGGGCCCAACATCGGCAAACAAACACAGGCCCAACACGGGCAAATAAATATGGGTTTTTTATGGCTCTGATACCATGTTAAAATATGGGCTTGGGCCTAACTTAACCCCAAAAGCTAGCTCAAGGGGGGAGGATTGTCCAAGACCTTATATACTACAATAGTCCCTTCAACAAATCCGATGTGGGATTCTCAACATATATTTGTAATTATTAACAAGAATCATGCTGGCATTCCTTATTTTCAATTTCAGTTGCCAAAAGATAACTCTTTTCACTTTTAAAGGCTATCCAAACACAGCCTGAAGCAGTAAAGAAATTCAAGATTGTATAAGGGAAAAAAAGTTAGAACCTGTGGTCAGATAATGAACCGATGACATGGATCCCGTAGGGGCTGTTTGGGTTCACTTCAGCATTAACTGCAGCAATGTATATTTTACCATCTCTTCCACCAGCATAGAAGACATTTTCACCAGGGTCTAATGCAATTGCTTCAATTACTGATGGGAACACAATATTTCTCAATAGTTTTCCTCTGGATAAGCTCCATATCTGGGATATCAGGGCTTCATTAATATCAGGAAAATACATCCTTTTACTTAAGCAGGCAAGTAATAGACAGCCCTTACATTCATTATGTAAAGATACTTTTCCTAGCTGATATATAATTATCCCAAGAATTCCATTTCAGCAAAAGCCTACGCAGAATGAATATGAATCCAAACGTGATTGTCCGCTAAAGGATGTGATCTTAGTTAAAAAGGCGAAAAGGATTCTCTATGAAATAATGTCATCTTTGTTGAGGTTGAATTGAACTATCATCAAATCCAGAAAGTGTTATACAGTGACGGGAAATTTTAACCACCTTTATTGATCCTGGGCTTGTACTCGTTGTTGAATTACCATAACTAGACAGGAAAAGAGGAAAGAAAAATTCAATATTGAAAGACTAAGGGGTGTTAGGTGAGCTAGTGTTGTCAGGGAAGGAGAAAAAAAGAATAAGCCCTTCTAATATAAATGCATCTCAAGTCCAGCAGGGGATTACACTGTATACACATGACCATTGAAATGACCTAATAAAGAGGCAGACTTTGACATGGTAAAATTCTTGACCGGAAGGACAACTAAAAAGGCAACATATCAGACCTTGCAAGTTCGGTCCTCAGAGGCAGACACAATAATGGCATTGCATCCTCCATAACCAGTCACAATATGAGTTACTTTTAATGTATGCTCAGTGAAATTATATTCATAGAGATGTTTGGCCGCCTCCTGCTGCAAATCATCAAACAACCTAGAAACGTTCATGTCCCATAAGTAACCATTAGAAATAGAATAGGATAAAGCAAAAGCAGCATGATAGGCAAATACATGAGAAGTGACCACACTCGGACAGAACCATCCTCTGAACCAGAGATCAACAGAGACTGATCATCAGAGAAGACTAAGCAAGTAACAGCCCTGTAATGACCATGCCACTTCTTTAGCAATTTTCCAGTCGCGACCTATAGTTTTCACAGAAATTACATCATTCCCTTCCAATCACTTTGAAAAACAGATGCAGTGGCTTATACAACTATATATAAATGAATTAGTTAAATGTAAACAAATGACATCATTGACTCACCTCCCAGATGTATATATTCCCCAATATTCCACCCCCCACCAAGTGAGTTCCGTCACTATTAGAAATAAGGGGATTGACGGGTTCTGCTGGAAAGCTCTTCACCTCTACGTGAGGCTGTAAGATTCATACAAAGAAAGATTGAAATCATTAAGAAAGAAAAAGGAAAAAAAGAAATCTTTCCATGAATAAGTTGAGAAAATAAGATTTTCATCCATATCAATCCTTCAAGAGTCAATTTATCAAACAGTTTAGCTTCATATCTTCCAATACCAAACAACCAACGTACCAAAAATTCACATTCGTTCAGTACCTTATTCCAGGACCAGTAAAAGATGGATCCCGAGGAGGACTTTGATTCACGGTGTTGAGAAGAAGCAAGAAAGCGGCCTGCAACTGAGGTGAGGCCATGGGAGGGTGAGGAGCAAGAGCGAAAGCAGAGATGCTCTGCCCCTGAGTGGAGGTCCCAGGAGCTGATTCCGGCGTCAGTCGGCGACGAAGCAAGAACCACCTGTGCTTCCATTTTGTTAATGGCTTAGGCTTAGGCTCAACGGCTCCGGTGGGAAGAAAGTAGGTAAACGAATCCGCGCGCGCAACTTTGAAGGTGTTATGACCGGTTCATAAACGCCTTTTCGGCCTTCACCTGATTCCAGGCCTTCTGATTGATCTTGTTGGGTGAAATCTTTTGGGCTACTTATTACCGGCCCAAAGATGCTTCGAAGGTAGCTTGAAGTCTATATAGATCTTTTCAGTTTTCCCCACTCAGCGATGAAATATAAATTGAGTAATAATGTTGATAAAAAAAATACTAAATTATTTATAAAATCCACTCTCTCTTTTTCAAATTTGAATTTAGTTCAAAATAAAGTTATTTTAAAAAATTACATATGCATTTATTACTTCTTTTTTATCTTCTATTACTCTTGATAATATATATATTTTTTATTTTAATTATGTAGATATTACTAAGGATTTTTTATGGTGTGCAATACATTAACTAGATAAAGCATTAATTATTTAAATGATTCATAGGAAAATAACACTAAGAATGAAAGATAGAAAAATGTTTTAAGAGAAATAGTAGGAGTAACATTGGAAAGAATGGTGAAAATTGTGAAAAATAACTCAAAATAGGGAGAAGGGGAAGTAAAGATAAACGATTTATCTATAATTAGGAGTTAATTTTCTATTAATATTATTTTAATACATTACACCTAGGACCGTTAGTTGAACTAATGATGATTTTCTTGATTCAAGATTAATTATGTATATTATACTATAGGTTATGTTGAAATGAATTCATATAAACTTTTACAATTAACTTCTTTAACTTCAAATATAAAGGGGAATGTTTTCTATTAATGGGTTACATAATGAAACATTTGGGGTCTTAAATAAATTAATTAGAATAGTAAATAAAAAGAGTAGCTTTTACAAAACTAAAAATTACAATTTAATTAAAACTTCAAAAAAAAAAAAATTCAAATTAGATCCATATCATGACTAAGTACTACTCCTTTCTTCTGGAATTGAATGTCTCATTTTGACTTGTACAAATATTAAGAAAATTAGTTGATTTAGTTTATTTTACATTTAATCATGTCAATTTTTTAAGAAAATTTTATCTAATTTAGAAAATGAAATATTCATTTCTTGACAATTCAAAATAGATATGCCAATGTTCAATTCCAAACTGATGGAATATATGCTAGTATTAATTAATTAGTTTCAAAAAGACACCCTTTCTGGATTGAATGAGGAAACATTATCACGGATTAATAATGCCACAATCTTCATCCATCAATTGAAGAATCAAGAATTTAGATATGCAAGATTCATGGGACAATGGTAAAAACTTTATTTTACCATCATTCACTATCATTTTGTTAAACAAATTTAGGATTCTTTGGAATCCCCTAGAACAGAAAAACCAAAAAAAATTGTCCTAGATTTCATATAGAAAGATCAAAATCCAAATTATTGCAAGCAACAAAGGCATCATCATTGATTGTTAGTGATGTTTCCAAATATTTCTTCCATGATGTTTTTTGTTAGGGCCCTTCACACGGGTGGTTGCCTCAAACATCACATGTGTCATGACTACTCACTCACTCCGCTACTCATCAAATCGATCGCTTTATTTCAAATCTTCAAAAGAAAGAAAAAAAAGATTAAAAATTAACAGTTTTGGAAGGTTCAGAATCTCCGGTTGCATAATTGTGTGTGATTTTCTGTTAACCAATTGAAATTTAATACATGTTTATAAAAATATAAAGTTCTCCTATAATTAAGTTTATTTTTTTATTAATATAACAGGAAGTAATAAATAAATATGTAACGGGAGGTCCAGATCCATTTTGGAACATTTATCGGGATCCACCATGTCGACTAGATTGGTGGATTAAGACTGACTCAACATCTTCCGGATTTTTAGTAAATTTAAGGCACCTAATAGAAGAGCCAAGATGATTGACAAACTGTCTTTCACAGAATTGGTGAGTCTTTGAACCTTTAATGGTATAATTTTGCATTAACAATAAATGTATGTTGAAAAAAAAAAATCAACTAGTTACGCACATGCTTATATGTAATTCTCGCCCCACCCCCACAAAGTGCAAAAGAAATCGATATTTGGATTTTTTTTTTTTTTTTTTTGTTTTGGTGTAAAAACTTAAATGGATCCTGAAATGGTGAGTATCCCTTTTTTTTTAGGTTTAATTTATAAAATATTTTTAAAAATAATTAAAAGACACTTGTAAGTTTTTCGTTATTATATTGGAGAGTGTTATGCAAAAAGTATATAAAAAATTATGAGGCAATAAAAAGAAATATTAATTTATAATATAATAAGTTGGTATTCATTAAAATACAATTTTAACCGTTTTAGGGGGATTAATTATGTAACATATCTAATCACTTAGATTACGATGTAAACAAATTGGACCGGTTTTCAGGATATGTTTTCTAATCAATATAATCATGTAATTATTGTATATGCATGCACGATGGTGGACTAATTAAACAGCCCAAGACTACTTAGTAGTACTAATTAGTAATTACTACTTATAAATAGATCTCTTATCTTAACTAATGATATCTCTCCATATCTAGGAAGGCCAACGCCAAAATGATTGCACAAAAATTTTAAGAAATCAAAAATCCCAGAAAGCCAGATCTGCTGAACCTTCCATTAAAGCATTCTCTTCTTCTTCTTCTTCTTCTTCTTCTTCTAAAGCTATTGAAAATACGTGTATATAGTAATACTTAAAAGTTTAAATTGTCAATAAAGTGTTACATAATAGTACTAATTTTATACCAAAGAAATGTCAATAAAGTGCACTAAAAAGACTCAACTAAAGAAACCCCAAAGTCTTTTTTTTCTCAAAATAAGGCACCTTTTTTTTTCTTTTTCTTTTATAGATAGTAGTAGTAGTAGTATCAATTCATCTTTCCCGTCTTTCGAAACTGAGTGTCATGGTCCAATACGGCTGTTAACCAAAAACACACATCAAATACTCTCCCCTTTTGCTTTATTTTCTTTCTTCTTCCTTCCTTAAAAAAGCATCTTTAACTGATCATCCAATAGTGCATTATTATATATATATGACATATATATACATATCACCCTTTTTTTAAAAAAAAAAAAAAATGGAATATATGAGTTTCCTATCCCTTCTTTCTCATATTGGAATGGAAGGAAGAGACGTATCATTCTACAGGCTGCACGTGCAACTTGCAGTCACGTGCCATTCCCCTAAAAAAAGACAGATGGAAGGTCCATGCCTGATAGGTCTACTACTAATGGCCATTCTGTCAAGACTAGGGTTAGGGTTTTTCTACCTTTTTTTTTAAAAAAATTTTTTTTAAAGTGGGCATGGGGGTACGTAGGAGGAGCAGGGGGTTTTTTATCATAAGACCAAATCATTGCACGACCAAGATTTGCTTGCTTCATTTGTTGTCTAGATTTAGATACTTGTTTCTTCTTCTTTTCTTCCATCTGGGTTTTCAGAGTATTCTTGTATAGCTAGTACAAAAAAATTAAATAGATGCTGCAGAAGCAGAAGCATATGGGGGAAGTGTGCATTAATAATAGTGGTGGTCAAGATCAGAAGGAATGCAAGATTCAAGATAAAGAAAAAAAAAGAAAAGTTTACTCGAAATGCTTAGTCTAACTTTATGTTGAGACTTTCCCCTGTATGTCAATGTTGGACAAAGCAACAAGAAAGAAGTCATAATGATAAAAGAGGGGGGGGGGGGGGTGGAAAAAAAAGGATTTTTGGGGAAGTTTAATTTAATTTTTCTACCTTTTTTTTTCTTTAACTTGTTCTGATGAGTAGTTTTGTACATTAATACACTTCTCTATTACCTACTGGTCAAGAAGCCTCTCTCTGTCTCTCACTTCAGACTCTTTCCTCTTTCACAAGTCACTGTTTGAATCGTTTTGTACAGGGAAGAATGAGAAGAAAGGAAAGGACAGGAAAGGAAAGGAAATGAGGGGAGGGGGAGGTATCCAATGAGGGTTTTCGAGACATTGATCAGATACTTAAAGTAGGAAAAGGCAAAGGTTTTCTGGTCCTCCGAAGAAGCATAGAAGCCTTGATAGAAACATTTCAAACCTCATTTCTAGTCAGTTTTCACCTACATTTCGCTTTCATCGAATAACCCACCCAGCCAATTATTATTTTTAAAAAAAAAAAAAAACAGAAGAAAAAATTAAATAATTTTCTCTTACTTACATGCACAAAATTGTATTCATCTTTGCGTTCGCATCTGACTTTTTACCTGGCTGATTGTACAGAGTCTTTCAACATAAACGAGAAATGGAATTCTTAACCTTAATCAGAGAAGACATGATGGCTTTCTTTTTCTAAATCATTAATTTTACTCATATCACCTTTCTTAGATCTCTCTCTCTCTCTCTGATAATGGTACTGAAACTGATTATTGCTATCTACTCATAATAATATTATCATAAATTAATAATTTAACACTTGATCGAACACACAACTTTGTGAGAAAACAAATTAATTACTCTATGCTACAAACAAACTCCATTTTCTTGTGTCAGCTGCCTTTTTAACGCTTTTTTCTTGATTTCATCTTTCCATGATTCTGAAATAAGGATGTTATTGATTTTCCTAAGGATATGGCCATTTTTGTAAGTATAAACCATTAAAACATTGGTCATTGCCTCAGGGGAGAGGGGTCAGACAGACCGAAGCGCCAGAAAAATTTGCCAGCGAATCCCAGGACCAAAACCAAACCCCCCCTCATCAGTTCTGAGCCTTTTTTCCCAGTAGAGCTGGAAAAGAAAATTAGCTCCACCACCCCTTTTCTCTCTCTCTCTCTCTCTCACTCTTACACACACAATTTGTCTTTCATGGGTGCATTTACTGATGTAGTAACTGAAACATTCAGACATCAGAACCAGGAAAGAGAAGAGAAATGATGATGATGATGAGGGAGAAGAACATGAATCGAGAAAAAAATTAATGCATCACTGAAAATAAAGGAACATTATTAACTAAAAGATATAATAAGGACCTTTTAAGGAATTAGAAGTAGTAAAAGTTGATTTCGTCTTACACTCTAGTTAATGAAAAACCCACCTGCGCAATATTTCATGGCTTGAGAAGAAAACTTGATACTCCTACTGACCGGTACTCTGAAATGATATTAATTATATACAGAAAGTCACAAACACGAGAGGACTACTCACGCACGCACACAAAGAAAACATTTCATCGGTCGACATTACTATCAGGAACACAATCAAAGAGAGAAAGGCTACTTAGACATATCGAGCCATCTCAAAAAGAAAAAGGAAAAAAGAAAAATCTTAATCTTTCATGAATAGGGTGTGAGAGACAGAGAGCTAACATGGAGAAGGAGGCATGAGATTCAACCCTAAATCATCCTTTTCCATGACCAGCCGAGTCTTGTTAGTCTCCATAGAAGAGTTGTATTCTGGGTGCAATCTTTTCTTGGATTGAAGTGGAACACCGAACAATTTTGTTTTGTTAATCTCTGCAGCCGCCGCCTGATGTTCTTCAAGAATTGTGACGCTGCTGCAGTGAGAAGTCCTGCTGCTTGGGGAGTTGTTGTTAAATGAGATGTTCACATGAGGACCTTGCTTAGGGTTTCCCTGATGATGATGATGTTGTTGATGATGATGGTACCCTAGTAACTGGTTCAGAGGTTTTTGCATCAACGACGAACTATTAATGGGCGTCGCAGAAGGTTGTTGTGACGATGAGTTGCATAGAAGCAAGGAAGAAGGATAAGAGTTACTAGGAGCCACCGGCTTGACATGGTTTTGAACAAAATATATGATATCATTGTATAACTTTCTCATGTGGGCTAACTCAGACATGAGCATATTGTTGCTTCTCCTCAGCCTCTCATTGTCCTCCGAAAGAGCTGTGACGGAGCTGTTATAGTTATTATTATTACTCCCAGTAGTGGCTCCAGCGGCGGCGGAGGAGGCTACAACCGAGACATGAGTGCCAGCGGGAGAAGGTAGTGGGGGTGAGTCACACCAGTTGGGTTGGACGTCATCAGAATCCGGCGGAGAAATGCTCACCCGACTCGGGTAAGGAAAGAAATTCGGACCGCCCAAAGGGTGGTTAAGCGCATGGTGATGGTGGTGGTTGATCGCTACTTGTGGTTGAGCCGTCTTTCTCCTATGGATCTCACATAGCAAGTGCTTCTCCCCTTTCTTAAAGAACTCGTTTGCAAACTCCCATCTGTCCGGTACTATTTTCCTAAAACCCTAGTTTCATCAAACAGAAGAATAAAAACCCAGGGAAAAAAAAAAAATCAGCTTTCTTTCCAAACGTGGAAATTATTTGGTGATTAATCTTAGTGTACGTGAAGAAGTAGTGAAGAGGTGGTGTGACTTACATAGGTGTTGAGTTGGCGAACGAAGCTGGAGAAGTTATTATGTTTAAAGTAGTTAGGAAGAAGGTCACGAGCGAACTCCGGCGGCCGCCAAACGACAAAGGTGGTGTCATCTTCTCCCCAGGAAACAATATGGTCGGTGGCCGGATCATCGACGAGCTGATAAGTTTTGGTGAGAAATGGAGCTGGAACTGATTTGTGCGAGTCTAAAGAGAGCAATATGCCCTCGCAATTGTCTAGCATCAGAGCCATAATATTAAAGACAGGAAAGAGAATGAATTGTAGAATCAAAAGAATCAGAATCAGAACCAAGTCCTTGGTTGGTTAGAGTTGGAAGGAAAAAAAATGGAGAGAGTCCCCGAGAGAAAGAGATGGGCGGGCCGGGTTTGGGTGGGTGGGGGTAGTGGCAAGGTGAATTAAGGAGCTAGGAAGGAAACTGAAAGGGAAGGGAGTGAATTTTATATTTACTGAGGGGGGAGAGAAGAGGTGGGGCGGGGGGGTGTTGGATAGCTCTCCTCGGTTATGGTAGTGAGAGAGGGGAATATGTGTCTGTCTGTCTAGAACTGTGAAATAAGGGCCTTTCAAGACAAACCCGTGACACACACTACACTACACATATCCTAATACTTCTACTGCTATCTCTCTTCTCTCTCATCCCCGCGGGAGCACTTGGAATAAGTGGGACTGGAGAATTGACACCGCCACCCTTGATTTAATTCTTTTATTTTCATTTTCATTTTATTAACTTTTTTCGGTGGAAAGAGGGAGAGGCTCCTGTTTCAAGAATTGGAGGGGTTTTTTTTCCATTTTTTAAATAATGTTTATAGGTGGATATTCAATTTCTTTCCATTACAAATAAAATTAAAATCTTCTTTAATTAGAATAGGAATAATGGAATTGGCAATTGTTTGGAGCTGGTAGCATTGTATTCTCCGGGAAATATTTGCAGTACTATTGCAGCCTTGCAGGTACTGTTCCAAACAGGTTGCTGCGTTTAATTGCTTTTCAGCTGTATGAGAATAGAACTTGTACAACTTACTTGCATCAAGGTCCCCAGCTACAGGTCATCGTCAAAATGTTGGTTGTCAAAAAAGAAAAAGAAAAAAAGGGGGGCAAAGTAAAGATTAATTTTAATTGTAAGAAACCCTTGTCTTAAATTGATCCATTTATTTATACTTCTTAAAATAGTAAAAGTAAAAAACAGAAACTAAAATATTTAATGTGTAACTTCTCAGGGGTATTTTGGTCAGAGGAAAACTGGATTGGATGGGCGAAATGAATTCATTCATATGAATTAAAGCAAGATTAGAAGAAGAAAAAAGGGGAGAAAAAAAACAAAAAAGAAAAAGAAGGAGCATTGGAAGAAGGAAGAAGGATGAAGGAAGAAGAAGAACCGGGTGATTTCACACTTTGACACTTCCATTTCACGTCAAACGAGTGTCTTCTTTTACATTTTTTGTAGCTATATCTTTGTTGTTTAATGGTGGCATCAATCCAACACACTTTTTTCCTCTCTCTCTCTCTCTCTCATGTTAGATTTTTCAAATCCCCATCATTTTTCAGTTTTTAAATTTTTAATTTTTTCTTCTGTAAAACCCAGAACTATATACCATACACACACACACACACTAGTACTTTGTTTGCTTGTTTCTTGGTTTCTTTCTTTTTTACAGAACACACTGTGTAAGTATATATAAGGTAAAGGATACATCGAACTACGTGATGGGATTTAAAGCCTGTTATATGGGCTGACGACATTTCACTTCTTCTTCTTCTTCTTCTCCTGCCTTCCCCCTCTTCGTCTGATCCTTTTCTTTCTCTCTCTCTCTCACACACACGCACTAATATAAATAATATTCCAAACTTCAATAGTATATAAGAACATCATGCATGGAGACATATATGCTTTCTCTCTGGCCACTACCTTTACTAGTAGCATTTCGAGCAATGTCCTGGTTCTGATTTCTGTATGTAGCAGAGAGAGAGAGAGACCTCACTCACTCACCGCTAACTGCTCGGCCCTTATTATACCAAACTCTTATTACTATTAGGTTTCTTCTTCTGCAAATGCAAAAAAAGCCCACTTTCTGTGCCATTTTTGGCTTCTTTGCCTCGGCTTTCTTGCTTACGTGGCCAGGTGCTTGAATTATTGGCCTAAAAAGTTTCCATGAAAAGCTGCAAAAATCTACTCTTACCTTTTCCTTTCCCTTCCTTGTAATTTCCCCCAATGAAAAGAAAAGAGAGGAAAAAAAAACACCCTTTTTTAATTTTACATGCGCATCCTCCTCACTTTCTACTCTCTATAGCTTCCCTTCCATCTGTTTTTTTCTTTTCTTTTTCTACCCCCTCAAGGTCACGGTCAAATGATGAGTACACAGAGTTTATACAAAGACTGCATGGATGGGTGACCTATTTATAAAGGATAATTTAGTACAATAAGCTTAGTTTTTACGTTTTTTTTTTAAAAAAATTAATTTATACAAGGACTATGGTTTAATTTATTCTTGAAGATAGAATGCATGGAAACCATACACAAAAGTGTTACAACTAGTACTATAGAATTGTATGTCCTTATTAAGGAATATAGTACTTATACTTAGGAGTTGGGTTGGGATATTGGTATGATGATGAGATAAAAGGGAAGAAGACATTGATTCAATTTTGATAGCAAGTGAGAAAGGAGGGAAGGTCGTGGGGACATGAGATGGCCCAAAGTGAAACAATAGGAAAATGATGGCTAATTATTTCACCAAGATACCAAACTGATTATTTTGATCATGGCAATGATACTCATTATTGGGAAAGCAAAGTTATAACTATTCTAGTTCCCCACGCCTATCATCACTTCCATATATCTTTTTCATGTTTAAGGCTGTTTTCCACATTCTCATCAATTTATCCAAAAACTTCAATCATAAAATTACAAAAGTTTATTTTTAAAAAAAAAAAAAAATTGCCCATATCTTCTCATCAATTAATCTTCCATAATTAACAAGCTGTAAAATAACTTCTTTCCCAGGCCAGTACAAATTAAAGAAAGAATCAGCAGGGCATGGAGCTTCTGGGGTCCTCCCTGCAGATTTTCTTTTTCACTTTGTTGATCCCGTATAATCTAATCTTGGTCAAGAAGCCACGTTTTGCTTGAAAAAATTCCAGAGAATTGGGAAGAAAATAATTTTCTCCCTTTTTTTAATTTTTTCTTGTGGGAGGAAAAAAGAATCGTTGTTTATAACGAGGCAATGGCTACTTGCGGCAGTAGCAGTGTCAAACTGGAAGAATCTCAATGCAAATACAGAGTATTTGCTAAATAAATAAACCAGGAGAAGAGGAGTCTTCTCCTCTCATCAATTATATAGTACATTAATATGAAATCAAAAATTTTAATTTAATTTTACAGAGAGGAAGGAGATGTTTGCATTGCATGTGCCTTGAGGCTTTCTTTTTCCTTTCAAAATCCGAAACCCGGGAATTAAACAAGGGGAAACAAAATTTTGCAGAGAAACTTGAAAGAAAGAAAGGAACAGTGTCAGCAGTTTCAAGTCCCGAAATGCCACCTTAACTCTCTGATAAGAAGACTCATAAACCTTCTTCAACCTCATTTTGTTCATTTCCCTTTTTACATCTCTAGCTATGTTCAGAGCCTTCCACCACCTCCCCCTCTTTCTCTCACTTCTGTGCTCCCTCTCTGTACAGTTTCAGCGGCTGACATGGAGACAGGGTCCTTTTAATTTTGATGGGTGTTTTGTTATACCCTTCTCGTGATTCTTCCTTTGGATCTTTCTATATCCATGTATACTTTACTTATTCCACACCACACCCCATCCCATCCCCTGCCCCTCGCCCTCCCGTATTCATGTTAGGTACATATTTAAGGGAATATTACCATCACATGTATTGCCCCTTTAAGCTACCATTATCTAATATTATCAACTGCTCAAGCTAAAATTTTAACTCCAAAAAATCAGTCTCTTAGGACAATCATGCATACATCTCAAGAAACCAACTTTTGCCCATTAATCAAGAATTTGTTTTTCACAAAAAGATTATTTTACTCCTCCTTATAATTAATTGAAATTTAAGAATAATAATTAATTATCGAAAGTTTTCAAGAAATTTCCCACAAATTAAATTGATTTGAGTTGGTTCCATAAAGAAACCTTTAGTTTCAAACACATAATTCTGGGGGGTGTCAGTAACATTTTGGCATAGGCCATTATTGTTACTGTTAAAACTTTTCTTGTGATTGTTCCATTTTGTTTGAGAGTATATTTTTGAAGGTTGGGAGTGGGAGAACAGAGAGGGACCCCATAACTACAGAAGACAAAGCTGAGGTCTGTAACATGCTATGATACAAGTCACACAGATACGACGGAGCCCACCTTCATCTTCTACTATATATATATATACATATTATTAAACATATATATACATATATTGTTGATGTTGGTGAAGACCACAGAGAGAGAGTCCAAGAAGATTCTATTCTAATAATATCTAAAGCCGCAGTGGAAGTGAACCCCACCACCTCCTCTGCTCTCACATGACCACCGCCGATGCCCCTGTTCTAAAATATGACTATCAACTAGTTTTATATATATATATATATATATTAAACATAAATGCTAAAAACTGAGAATATCAAGGAGAGACAGCTTAAAACACAGACCGAATAAGGATAAAAACCCTCTCTTAAACCTAGATTCATATGGGTACGTATATAAAAATAGTGATGCACGCTTTCTCACTCGCTCTCTCTCTATCTCTAAAACTCTTTAAAGATAAAAAAGAAAAGAAAAGAAACAACGAAAGGAAGAATCAAAATCAGTATTCTATACGACAAGCTACAAGGTTCTTTGGTCTGTCTCTTCTCACACTCTCTTTTGTCCGTTCCTCTGGACCCTATTGCCAGGGCGAGAAACACAAACACTTTTTATACTTCCCACTATATATGTTCAAACCCGAAAAACTATTCATTTACAATAATCCAACAAAACGTAATTAATAAAATATTCGAAATTCAAATTATCATGAATTCTCGTGTATAATTCAGTATTGATCCAACCTATGTAATTATACGCAAGCAATGATAATTATTTTAAGGTCGGTTGCTCACTGCAACGGAACCGATGGTCAAATGGGAGATAGGGGTGGTCAAAGATGGTGTAAATTGGAGCTAATCATTCTGCAACATCATGCATGGGAATGGAGCAGTCGATGATGATCCAATATCTTTGAGGAAGGCATGATATGATGTGATATTGATATACTATACTGATGGAAATACAAAGGTGGTAATGAATTGAATTAGAAATATTTATATGGGGTCACGAGGGGGGTGAGAGATGAGATCAATCAGATATATGGATCCCACGAGGAAGTGGCGATCTGATATTAATGGAAAGGACAAGGTACCCATTTGTCTTTCTAGAGAGAGCCACCCCACGATGACTGCTTCTTCTTTTCTTTCTTTGTTTGTCATTTCTTTGATTTCACTGTTGGGTAATGTCGTCCGACGTCCTCTCTGCACTTTGGACTGTTCTATTTCTGCCCCAAAGTCTGCTTAATTAATGAATGCGATGTACAATGCATACCACCAATTTCTTCATTTCTGGAAATCTTTTCTTCTTTTGTGTGAACAATATGTTGCCATGATCGTAGTTCATATTCTTGGGCAAATGTGTTCTTTTTTCCTTTTTTTCTTGGAAAAATACTATAATAATGTGTGTGTGTGTGTGTGTGTTTAGTGCTCATTTATTTCTTTTGTCATTTCATAAATTTCTAATGAAACTCCTTGTGACTTTGGGGGCACACATTTAAATGAGTTGGTTGTGGTCGTAAACGATAAGCAATTCTTATCATTTCTGGATTTGGAAGAATTAAGTCTCAATAATTTATTCATTCTGATGTATTCTTAAATTTTTTTTTAAAAGCCTTTTTTGCCTATATTTTAAAGATAATCTAAAAGAAATGAAATTCTTCTGATCTCGATGTTCACTTCCCACATATTTATACATAGACTAATCAGGAAGTAAAAGCTATCATAAATTACTGTTGTGATAAATCAGATTGTAACTAAGTTACTTAAATAACTACTTTAGGAGGAAGTTGGTTTGATTTGAATTCAAAATTTAGGATATGCACGTTCATCACTATCCACTTACTTTAGTGTCCACGAAGGACTCCCCTTCCTCCTTCGAAGACTTAGCAAAGCCTGAATCTTAACTAATTTAGCTTAATATCGGTTTAATTACTCTTTTTCCTTTTCTCTTTTTTTATCTTTTTTTTAAAGATTTTGTTGAAATATATGTTGATCAATTTTAAATGAAATAAAACTAACTTAATGGGTAAATGATGAATGCAAAAATTTGAAAACACTAGTTACTATATTCCAATTTTCCCCCCTTCGGTTTAAATCAATTAATTATAAACTCTTATTTGAATATATCATTATATATATATATATATATATATTTATTTATTTATTTATTTATTTATTTATACGGAAATGCTATAGAGTATTACGTAGCACACCTTATAGAGTGTTCCAATTAAATATCTAATGGTCAATTGTCTTTTTTAAAAAATTAAAATAAATTAAAATTTAATGAAGTCCATTGCACTATATAGTATTACCCTATATATATAGAATTACTATAAAACGTAACTGGTAGAGCGTAACTGCCAAAACGACATCGTTTTGGCAGTGAAATAAGTGGGTCTGTGTTGGCGGGTGAAGCCAAATATACTGCATTCGAGATCCGAGAGAGGGATTTCGAGACAGACCAAGGAAGATTCAAGATCCGAGATTCGAGATCCGAGACTCGAGAAAGGAATTTCGAGACAGAAGGAAATATATATAAAGGAAAATTCTGTTGTGAGAAGAGAGGAAGGAGAGTTAGAATAGAAGAGCGAGATGCGAGAAAAAGGTAAAAAGAGAAGAAAGGAGAAGAAAAATCAAGGGTTTGATTTCGCTACCAAAACGACGTCGTTTTGGCAGTTGCGCTCCACCAGTTGTGTTTTATAGCAATTCTGTATATATATATCAAAAAACTTAAATTACTAGTCTACTAACTTATTGTATATATCAAAAATATAAATAATACATAAATATAGATGAAGGACAAATAATTCGATGATCTTATGTATAGTGCCGATTTGCATTATAATAACCATTTCCATTTTAAAAAAAAATCACATAATAATAACAAAATTCATTAATGAAATGTAGTAGAATTTGAACTTGATATTTTATTTTGAACTTATTTTTTTAATTGAATGGTTTATGGTTATGTTATTTAATTTAAATGAGAATGAAACCAAGTAAATTATTATTTTGAGTAGGTTTAGTAAATTAAATTTTCTTAAAACAACATATTTTCAAAAGTTTTTCCTATCCGGTCAAGTCGTGTTAGTGTTTGATAACTTGGACTATAATGGGACCAAACGGGTACCAGTTGACCAAATAGGCCAGCATGGGTCTGATTATTTAGACCCGTTGCAGGTCAAGATGGGTTTAGGGTACTACAAGATATGGCAGGTCTGGATTTGGGTTTTCAGGTACTTAGTCTAACCTGCCTCATTACCATTTCTATTTTGAGCGAGGGAGTATAAAAGATCACTTTTATTTTTTAAAGAAAGATGCATGATAATTTAGTTCAATATATTTAGCTCATACTTAAAAATAATGAATCATTAATTGGTACAACCTATTATTTATTTATACATAGTATTCAGGTCAGACTTATACAACTACATTGACTATTTCACTTAGGATTGGAGCCTCTATAAAGATCCAAATTTATATCAAGGGACTCACCAAAGCTAAAATTTTACAGAAAATATTCAGTAGTTAAGGGAGAAGTTGAAACTACGAGTCGAATTACACATGCCTCACCTCCCAACCTATAGGAGTAGAAATACTGTAATAGTATCTAAATTCTCTTTCATGAGTACCAATTCTTTAGGATCATTCTGTCCTTGCGGTTCTCCTTAGTTTGGAATGGTCGTGAGCACCAATTCTTCAAAATCATTATTTCGATTCTCCTAGGTTTTTCTCTTGACTAGAACCCTTTGATTTATTGACTAATAATTTTGTTAATTATTGATTGTGAATCTGTGATAGTAATTAATAAATTATATATCCCAAGTAACACTATCCCGTTAATCAAACATAATTAAAGATTATGAAGACATTATAAATACTACCATTCTGAACAACTTCGTATATTATTATATGTATGTCCTTGTCAATCCTCATCAATCATCATGTGGCCCTTTGCTGCTGTTCATAAAGCTTCCTTAAACGAACATAGGGGGATCGAAATGATTCAGATATATATAGAAAGGGACACATATGGAAAACTAACTCCGAAAAAGATGAATTAAAATTTAATTAGAAGATTACATAGATTCTAAAGGGTTGAAGAGAGAACATGTATATATATTAAATACCAAATCGTTGGTCTCCATGCAAAAGTTAATTTAAGAAACCACCAAAAAGCAGTTTCCTCTAAGAAATCTCTCGAGCATTATAGGTCTAAAAGTGAGTTTTTTCTAAACCAAAGCCATCTAGACTTGCATGGCCGGTTTGGTTTTTACTACTATATATATAAACTTAATTATAGTAAAGAAAAGCCCATTTTTAAAGATATACATTAAAAGTAGAGAAGAGAGAACAAGACTCGGTCCATCTTTCTTTTATTGTATCTTTCTTTCCATCCCTTCCTTTTCCTTTCTTCCCTCACAAATGCCTCTTTTTTCTTGGTCCCTTTTTCTTTGTTCGAAAAATGAAAAACCCAGCTTCTACCAAAAAGGAAATCCAATGTCGCAGCATGAACTGTATTTAGAAATATGTACCATATTACATGATTCCAAAACCAAGATCATCAGCTAGCTAGGGAGCACTTGTTGGATATATAGATCAATATGCACAAATTTTTGCCACCAAATATATATACAAAGGAATTACTTTTACTGGGTTTATGACCAAAGAAGACCGAGGATAGTACTATATATATATATATATATATATATATATATATACATATGACGACCTACCTAGACATATGATTAAAATGAAAAGTAGTAGTATTAGTCACCACCGAATGTCAAAAAAGACACGGAGAGAGAGAGAGAAGAGAGATTGGGGAATGGTGGGTTTGGTTTTTGTAGCATTTTGGTTAGAAGAGGGGAACATAAAGGCTGTTGGATCACATGCATATCACCTTCTTTTTCTTCTTCTGTTCTCTTCTTTTTATACTGTGGCCGATAAAACGTTAAAGAAAAAAAGTTGAGTAATTAAAAGAGGTCCCATTGAGAGAGAGGAGAGGATAGGAGACCCCCCGCCCCAAGGCTCTTCTTCTAACTTGCTTGCTGCTGCCTGACTTCCTTGATCGAAGGGATCGATCCATTTTAATTTGTGACATGATCAAATCAAAGGAGAAAATCAAGAAGCAAAAAAAAATCTCATTTGATTTTGGGTCCCTCCATCATCTTCACCATCATTTCATGCATATCAAAGACCCACACAGCACCTCCTGATCTAACGTCCAGAGTAAAGCATGGCGGAAAAAAAGTTGTAGCATTTTCTTTTTGGATTTCCTACTCATCACACAGCCAATAATTCTTCTAACATACCCTCCTCCTTCTTCCTATATAGCTACTTCTTCTTCGAATTACTATAAAAAATAAAAAATAAAATGATTGGAGGTAATGAATATCTCATCATAGCAAAATTAATTGCTACATTTTTATCAGCCGTCTGATAATTGCTACTATCTCTCATTGCTAGTATCGGGTTTGGAGAAAGTGGATTCTCACTGAATCATTTGTGAAGGAGTATGGTATATATAATGTTCTCTCCTTATATTATTATTGTTGTTATTATTATTATTATTATTATTATTATCATTTTCCTTCTCTCTCACATGGAGCGGGGGTAAATTAATTACTGTACCATTTGCGGTTTGCCTTATGCTATTTCTCTCTTTTTCTTTTTTTACCTCTATATATATAACTACATATGGATATAACTTTAAAAATTAAAAAAGAAAAAAAGAAAAAAAGAAAGAAAAGGAAATTGCCTTTCCTTTGTGGTGTTCTATTCTGATATACGAGGAGAACAAATAAAATGTTTTGGTCGGTGGATGGAATGTTATATAAACTATGGTACGACAATATCAAATAATCACTTGAATTCTCAAGTAGTACTTCAATTCAATGTATACTTTCGGGTGGCAAACCTTGTCAGATATCCAGACAACTTTCTTGTTACATCTGACCGGATAATAGTCGT
>JAOXNR010000030.1:2244430-2255175 GCA_028571225.1 Parsonsia alboflavescens
CTAATTATTACACCCCCCCCCCCCCCCCCCCCCCTTTTTCTTTATATTTTGGTTTATCCTTTTTGCCAAGTCTAGAAAATCAAGAAAAGAAGTATTGTTGTATAGTAGAACTTTTTTCACTCTAGTAAAAAGGCTATAAAATTATAAGGATTCAATTAGTTAAAATACGTTTTGGGTTTGGTACATTTTGTCCTTTCGGATGGGCAGAAAAGTTTTCTTAACAAAAAGAAGAAAAGAATGATAAGAGTAGTAAAGTTTTAATGGGGGGTAAAGAAATTTTTGTGGGGGGGAATTTTTTAGATTTAAGTTCTTGAAGGTACAGGGAAGAGAGAGGGATGAAGTGTTTGGTTTCACTTTTAACAACAGCAGTTCTAGAAACTGAGTTAATATAGGTATTTGATGTCCCTGTCCAAAGAGAAACTGGGTCTAGTTTTGCTCTTTTCTATTTTTACTTTTGTAAGTCCCAAACAAGGCCTCTGATGTTCTTGTTTTTCTAATGGTATAAATGAAATAGAAATGGTCCAACCAGTTCTTATTTTTTGGGGCAAAATTGCTTGTGAAAGAAACCCTCCTCTTGTCTTCGTTTTACTTTTGGATAGGTGAGAATTGGACCACTTGGCAACTGCACATTTGTTTTTTCACTTCATCCATGTCATTATTTACAAGTCATTTGTTATTATTTTATATATAAATTAAAAAAATCTTTTTTTGACTACAATATCCTAATTGAAAGGGAGAAAAAGTTTTGAGAAGAGAGAGAGGGAGTCCTCGAACATAAGTAATAAGTGAATAATACAATTAGTAATGCCTAATAAACTAATATTTTTAATTAGTGATAAATAGTAAGTGCAGAGTACCAAATTAGATATGGACAAGAGAGAAAAACAAAATGTAAAAAGAAATATTGACTCTCAAAACCCAATTTATAAAGACATCCAAAAAGGCCTAAAAAATCTTTTTTTTAAAAAAAGAATAAAAAAAAAAAGAGCAAAATCTTGACCATGGGCCATATGTAGAAGGGCCAGTGCTGGTGGTGGACAATTTGGAAATTTAGAAAGTGGGAGTCAGTTAAAAGATCGCAGGCCCAAAGCTACAGACTGAGGAGAAGAACAAGTCCCTCCATTTTGCTCTTGCTTCCTACTTTTCTTTCTTTCTCCATTGTTTCTTTTTTTTGGCAGGAAACTTCTTTTTAAAAAAAATAAAATAAAATAAAATAAAACTCAAATTAAGATGATATTAATACATAATTTTACACACACTATGAAAAGGGTAACAACCTATCATAGAAAGAGAAATTATTAATAATTTCTATTTCATTTGAAACTTTCCTACGAGTAAAGAATAATATTCTTAATTAAAAAATAATAATTAATCCTTTTCAAAATAATCTCCCTTTGTAGTCTAAACTTATAAATTTAAAATATATATATTTAAAAATAAACTGTCTCATATTTCAAAATAAAATAATTTAATTAATTTTTAATATTACAAGTTAATTATTTAATATTCCTTTTTAATGATTTTCAAAATAAAAATAAAATAAGGACGTAATCAATCTCAAACAAGAAGGAAAACCACCCATCTCGTTTTGAATCTTCAAATACAATTCCGCGTTACATTCCTGTTATATCATAAAACATTTTCTAGATATATCATATTAAATAAAAAATAAGTTGTATTAGAAGATCTAAATCATGGTCAAATTATAGATGATAATAATTAATGGGTTCGGATCTCTTATGTATAATTCACCATTACATTAATAAAATATTAATAAAAATTTTATTTATAATCTTTATTTATTATATTTTATATATTGAAACCTAAAAAGATAGACTAAAAGTAACTTGATCTTTTCAGAGACAGATATTAAATTTTAATAGAAGATTACGAGTCAATTAATAATGTGATATTCTTTTAAAATTACAGGGTTAAGGATAGACTTCCTAATTATTTATATCTTTTATTATCATTTTTTTTTTTTGAAAGAAGAGATTTGGATAGACATTGATCACATTAGTTTAGAAAAGTATGTGACTCATAATTCAGGTAACTACATAAAGAATAAACATATAGATAAGGAAATCAGACTCTGCTGCCAATGACAATGTCCATACAGAAGCCCCTCTTCTCCTTTTCCTACCTAACGGAAAAAAGGATCCGAAAGGAAACCCTTCATTGGAGATTGGATGGATTGGGAATGAAAAGCACATCCAAATGAAAACACAAGTCCACAGGAAAGCCAGTATTTTTTAATAAAAGGTCATAAATGTAACTATGTATATATATGGAAAGACTAGAGAGAAGGCGTCGTTGCCTTCTCTACAAAACGCATTTAGATATAACAAAATAAGACTAACGGATCCTTCAGTCAAGCAAAACGATACCGTTTTGGAGGATTCCAAAACGACGTCGTTTTTCATTTGCACCATACTCGAGAAGGATTTCGAGACAGAACAAGGAAGATTCGAGATCCGAGATTCGAAAGAAGGATTTCGAGACAGACCAAGGAAGATTCGAGATCCGAAATTCAAGAGAGGAATTTCGAGACGAAAGGAAATATATATAGAAAAGCGAGAGGCAGGAAAAAGGTGAACAGAGAAGAAAGGAGAAGAAAAATCCAGAGTTTGATTTTTTCAATAAGAGTGCTCACTCCTTCCAAACGGCATCATTTTGCTTAACTGAAGGATCCGTTAGTCTTGCTCTATTCCGTCCAAACGTTTTGTAGAGAAGGCAATGGCGCCTTCTCTTGCCTTTTCCTATATATATATATATTTTATCGATATGACAGGTAGGTAGTAACACACAAACCTGTACTAAAAGATCCCCCAAACTTCTATCCTTCTTCTTTAAGATAAGGAAATAAGCCACAACATTTCACCAGTTCTGCATATCATTTATAAAGGCCTACAACCAACTCCAATGATATTGTCTTGAAAGGAGAACCGAAGGAAACGACACGAATCTGAAAAAACATATGCAGTGGTGGCTTCCTTGACATGGAGCACCGAACATGGAGGCAGGACCCAGAGCAATGATTTCTCAAAATAAATTTCTTTCTTTTGATGATAGTCTTATGGAAGGATCTCCCTTTTGCCACACCTAAATGGTACAGAAGAATCTCTTGGTCAAATAAATGACCATGGACAACCTTCTCCACCATTGTTTGAATATGGTAGTTAGAAGCTGAGAATAGCATGTTTATATCCACATTCCTAGTAGACAAAAGAACAGACTCACATAACAACCAGAGTTAGGCTGCGTTGAAGCTAAAATGTGAGGGGCAAAACGCATAAGCATCTTGGGAATACAGATATCCGCTTACGAAACTTTCTTCATGGCCAAAATTTTATGAGACAGTTTCTACACAGAAAACTGGAAAGATGAAAATTCCATTTCCAGCATAAGATTCCTCAAACCCTAAATACTGATATGTCGAGTGCAACAGTACTTTATCCTAGGGGAACAAAGGACATCATCTTATACTTCAGAGAATCAACCACTAAACTCAGATATTTCCAGTGAATAAGGAACAACTGAAAATCCAATAGTGGATGCTGCGCATAAAAAATTCAAAAATGGGTAGATTTTCATTTATTGATTCACAACCCATGATAATAATAACAATAATAAATGGTCACGAAGAAGAAGAAACAAATGATAAGCATTGCATAAACAAAATAATAACAGTATTTCCAAAAGCAACCACAATGAAATAGATCTAAGACCTGCAGGACAAAATCCAAATTGACCAAAAACAGACCATACCGTGCTCCCTGGAAGGTCAAGGCATACCATATCAAAACTTAGGTGTCAAGTTCAATACCACACTATCATCTTTTCCCATATCCATTCTACACTCCTTGACTTCCTGTCTTCTCTCCCTCCATTCCCCTCCCCTTCCAAAAATGAAAAAAGTAAATAAAAAGAAAAGTCAGTGCAGGGAACCAAGAACATTTCTTAAAAAGATAGCATCCACTTGTAACAAAAGCTACAATATAAATGTTTAGTATTTTGCAAAAAGGTGGGCATGTGGATGAGTATAGTACCACCATCAAGGAATTATTAAGGGTATACCCTTGCGTGTACACGAACTGAACTACTTCTTACATTCTTGATTCCTACTTTGCTTTTGGTTCAGAGAAATTCTCGAAATTTTCTTTGAGGAAGCAGTTCATAGATACCTTTCAAAAGTAAATTTTGGATTATCAAATCTCAAAGGATAAGAAACTTTCTTTCCTGAAACAGACTACAGATTCATTTAGAAGGTAAATTTTGATCATAAAACAAAAAAAAAAAAAAAAAAAAAAAAAACATCATTCATGATCTAAGAAAGCTAGCAAATCATTGAAATATGCTCTAGGAAAGATAATTAGACAAGTTAAAAAACACAAGAGTAATACTTTGGAAAGAGGAAAGCAAGGCTTTAAAAGGTACAGGGGCACACCATGTAAAGTATAAGGGCAGCAGTTGATATGTTGTGCATTTGTCACAGAAGAATTTTCTGAATAAAGAGGGTAAAAACTGTTGAACTTACAGTTTATGTGACTACAGATTTTGAGAATACTGTCCCTCAAGACAGAAGAAGTTTAAGGTTCAATAATGTCCTCAGCAAGGGGATTAGGGGAACATTGATAAACCTGTCAGCAGATACTTGTGAATGGATGTTGCATTAGCTTCACATGATGTCGTTACATAAAAACCTCAATTCCCATACTCTTAAGGGCATGACATAAGGGACAACGACTAAGCTTACTCTCACATTCTTTACACAGACACAGATGTTTACAAGGTAACAACAGCATGCACACTTCATTAACTCTACAAACCTTACAAGTCATCAACTCCTTCATTTCATTGCCATCTTTTCTTAGCAGGTGAAAATCAATTGCCCGACCACTGCAGCAAGAGGCTGTATCAACTACCTCACTGTCACCACAACCTTCTTTACTATCTCTACTTTGTGCCACCACCTGTTGAAGGTTGAACCTAAGGGTGTTGATCATGTTATCATTGCATTGGGCTCTCTGCTGCCATGCATTTGCCTCTACAGCCAGTTGTTCCATTTGCAATTCAAGATCCATATTTTTCTTGTTGATTTCCTCTACTTCCGCTTCTTTCTCACGGAGTTTTTGCACGACTTTTTCTTCAACATAAGAAAGAGTTTGAAGCTGATTTGCCTGAATCTTCTCAGCTACAACTTGCCTCAGTCGATCACCCTTTACAAGCATAGAAGAAAAGCATATATACACATGAGAAAACAGTATGTGAACTTCTTTACTACCATGTATAGCATATAAAGTTGCAATTTCTAGATTTAAAAACTTCAAAGAGTTACTTATGCATAATTGCTTTCTTGATTTAGCAAGGTTTAACATTCCACAAAGTCATACTTGCTCAGAGTATTGAATTGAATATATCCTGTCAAAGATCTCCAGATACCAAGCACTTAAATAAAGAACTTAAATACTTAAAGAAGAATCCCACCAAAGAAAAGTCATCATATTCATATAGTATGTCAATGAATGCACTCAAAAATAGTCTCATATTAAACAGCAAGTCAAAATGTAGAATGAAGAGCACAGACAACCCATAGGCAGGAGGATTAAAGAAAACCTAAGATCACATCCAAATCATTATAATGGGACTTTAAGTTTTGCGACTTCTCATGCATACTTCTTTTCTTGTTAAAGAGGGTAGTGAAGAATAAAGGGAGCAAAAGGTGGAAGACTCAGTTTGACAGAAATGGAAGAGTTAAAACAGCCAGAGTCAAGTTGCAGGTACTGTTTTTCATCTGTCTCTAATTAATTGTTTCCATCTGTACATAGTTGATTCTAGAAACAATTTTGTTACCATTCCACAAAAGCACAGGTTATACGTAAAGAGAGATGGAGCCTGTAACTCGTACATAATGAATTCCCCTTTTGCATTGCTGAAAGTTAGCTTCTATTTTTAATTCCATTCACGACCGCCCTAAATTGATGTAGTTCACAGAATTCATGAATTTCAAATATCTTATGTAACTGTTTAACTGCCTCCACAAAAATAGAAACAAAATAATATCTCTCACATATAAAGAACAGAGATTTCCTTTAGAATGCATTCAGCTAATCCAAACCAAGAAGCTTTCCCAATATAAACTTCAAACTAGCATGCACATCCTTATTTTAAAATGTCATAAAGTCATTCCTACAGAAACTTACAAAGCCATTATTTTTCAAACACACTTAACCATAAAACTCTTCACTCTACCACTTATGGTCATCAATAAAAAAAGATACTTTGATTAGTATCAACTCAAATTTTACCAAAACACAAAACAAGTAAATGACATGTAGAATATGAAAGAACATTTCCAAGATACTAGAATTAGGGAATTTTTTTTTTTTCTAAAAACAAAAAAAAGAAGGAATAATATGAAGACCTGAATTTTAATGTATCTATCAATTTCAGCATCTTGTCTCTGCAACTCGCGATCGATATCATCTCGCAAAAACCCCAAAAAGGCCGAGTCACCTGAAGAAGCCAGCCGAGTATTACTATTGTTATCCAAAGACAAGCCCAGCCCGGTAGACACTGATCGGGCCTGCAGGAAATCCATAGAAGACATTTGCGAATTGTTGTTAGTATTGTTATTATTAGTTTCCATGAAGTCTTGCTCTTTGAGCCTTTTCTTCTTTGGTTCCAAGCAATGATTCCACTGCAATTCCAATCCGCCTCCTTGCTCCTCTACCGTGGGAGGGGCCAAACCTACCACACGAACTGACCCACAAAGCAGAATCGAAAATTTCGTTAAATTCTTGAAGAATACATAAAACCTAATTGAAGAAACCCAACAATTACTCAGTGGGAGAAAATTACAAGGAGGAACATAGGGAGGGTGATGGGTTTGATCAGGAAGATTATTTAGAGCGAAGAAGGTAGCCGGTCTCGAAATCTGACCATCCATGTTGTCGTAGATGTCTCTGACACAAAGAAAATAAAACACCCAAAAAAAAGTGAGGACTTCGGGAACACAGATAAAAAAATTAGCAAAATTAAAGGGAAAAGGTAGATATTTTGAAAGAGGATTGAATTACCTGAAGTTCTTGGCAGGTGGTTGTTGAAGGTTGTGTTGTTGTTGTTGTTGGAAATGGTGCCGAGGAAAAGCCATAGCTGCTGACCAGAGAGGCGAAAGCGAAAACAAGAAGGGGGACGAGAGTGGGGGCGGTCTTAGTTATACGGGGAGCTCCTTTGGCGGAGGACGATTCTCACTTAATTGCTATTTGGTCCTTGCGGTGTTGGAGAATTCTGGATTGCTGTATGGTATGGCCTTTTGGGTTAGTTGGTTTCTTTCTTGGACTGGGCTCTGTAAGCAATTGTTTCGGCCTTGGCCTGCCTTTCTATTTGAGCAGAGGAATAGGAGTGGCTATTGCCAATTGGCAACCATTGAGAGTGGGGCGTTTCCCATGACCATAAATTTTTTTTTTATACGTATCCATATTTTCATACACGAATCATGTGTCGATCCAAGGAATAAAAAATAATACTACTTTCGTCTCAAAATATAGTCATTAGTCATTGTTTTGCTTGGATTAAGGATTTTTAAATATAATTGTAACTATGTTAAGTCAAAAATGCACATTCTCTCTTTCCAATAATTATAATTCTCTTTCTTTATAATAAATAAAAAATAATATTAATAAAGGATAAAAAATAAAAGAACGATCATAATTATATCTTGATTATAGTAAAACAACTTATATTGTAAAATAAGAAAAAAGTTTAAAATAACTTATATGATGGAATGGATGGAGTATTATTATGTATGGGTCACATCAATTGGTACATATACCTACTAAACAATTATTACTATATGCCTAAAATGTAAGTCATAAGGTCCAGGTGCAAGGCATTGATCAGGTCTATATTAAAATTTTTTAGAAAGAAATTATTATTTATATAGTCTATTTTTTCATTAAAATTAAAATAATGCATGAATTATTGAATAATTTTAAAAATTAGAAAAATTCAATGTATATAAAAGATTATATACATTGAACATTAACAAGTAATGTCTTTTTTCATTAATATCAAAATTTTCTATATCAATTGATATGTTTCATAATATTAAAATCCAAAATTTGTGAATCCTAGTTGATTTGAAAAGTTTAATTTAAATTTATATACATATAAAATAGATTATTAAGTATTGCATACAAATATAAAGTATTATTTATATAAAATAAGTATACATTTCATAGTATTTATATAAATGTTGCAAATTCAATATATTTAAAGGAAGAAATTATGTAAAATTTAAATACAAAAAGATAATAATGCAAGAATTAATAAATAAAATTTTAAAATATATAAATTTAATGTATTTTAATGAAAATATGTTTATTTTATTTATAAAAAAAATTACAAATTATTTAGAAAACTTGTTGACTGCATTTAAATATAAAACATTAAAATTCAATGTATGTGGTTAGATGAGATATACATAATTAAATATTTTATAATTTTTTATGAAATAAATACATGAATTGTTGAGTGAATTTAAAATGAAAAAAAAAGGGTAAAAATTCATAAATGTTTTTAATTTGATTAAAAGGATATGAGCAAATAATAATGCTTTCAAGTTTTTTTTTTTTTTTTTAGCTTGATATGGATTATATGAACTCAAGTCGATATCTAAATTTTCCCAAACAAAGAAGCACGTTTCTTTGATAGAATTTCTATCGATTGCAATTTAAGTCTCTCCAATTAAAACATAACGATAGATATAGTTTGACTTCAATGGGTCACCCATTTTTTTCCTACCTGAACTTAACTAATAATTTTTATTTCAATATTAGGCCCTTAAACTTAATCTTAAGTACTCATTTAAATCTTTTTCTTTTTCTTTTTGTAGAACATCCAGTATTTCATACTAGTGCAACTAATTCGGACTCAATATCAGTCATGCCTATATAGAGTCTAATTCTTGCTCAGTTATAAGGTTTTAGCCAATCGAACTCATCACCTCTTCCACATATCAGCAATCCACTTATCACTTGATTCAAGTCATAAAATTGATTCATTTAAGTCTTTATACAATAAAATGCAAAATCTTTCCGCAGTTTAAATTACCTCGTTGTCCTCACTTGCCATGAAGTGATATAGAATTTTCCTCCTTTTTTTTTTTTTTCTTCTGAAGTTGATCTTTGATTTTATAGGGATATACGTTTATGATTTGAAGTCTAGTAATGCACTTATACATGAAATTCTTCCTCTATCTGAAATTAAATATTTCATTTTTCAATTTAATTAAACTTTTATTAAGAAAAATAACATTATCATGTTAAAATTAATTAAATCAAACTTTTTTCTTAATACATTCAATTCCAAAGGGAAGGAGTAATAAGTATCATATGTTTAATCAGAGTGTGCTTATCACTTCCAAATAAATTGAGTTGGCCACCGTGAAGAAAAGGCTTACGCAAAAAATCTAATTACCCACATTAAGAGTACAATAAAAAAAAAAAAAAAAATTAAAGTATCATTTGGAAAATTGTACTAGATTAAGGGATTACAAATTTGGGTGTATATCATGGCATAGAGAGAAATGGTGATACCACAATCCAGCGAAATTAAGAAAAGACAATATGAAATTATAATTTAATGATAATAATAAACTAAAAAACATATGCTCAATAAGAAAAACGAATTAATGGAAAAAAGACAGCGGCGTCAATCAAGGAAAGAAAAATATATGGCAGAACGTGGAGACGTGGCCTATGCATCAGGCAGACAAATTAAGGCTTATATTTATTATAAGTTTGCAGTCAGTCGGCTCCTCCTTTCATATAATCCATGTGATCACTTCTCTCTCATGTCTCCTCTCCTCTCACCGCTCTTTCTTCTCATGTCAAAACTCAATTCAACTATCCGTAATTCCTACAATGTCACTTCCAATGGTTACATTCTTTCTTTCCTTGCTCATCATGTCCCAGCTTTTCTTTAGTTTTTGCTCAAATAATAATATTGCTACTGCTGATGATCAGCTGCAGCGTGTCCAAAACGGCAGCAGCCTGCATGAGCACATGTTGGCCGGAGGTCTAGAATGGGAGCCCATGAATGCGTCCTTCCAGGCCGAGTTTGACATTGATATTGCTGGTCATGTTCATGCGGATGAAGAAGAAGGTGGCCGTGATCAGGATCAAGAAATTACTGCCCGGAGATTGCTGCATTTTTACTACCACCATGGGTCGAGGCCATGGCGTTAGTATATCTCGTATGGGGCACTTTCAGCTAACAGAGTCCCTTGCCCACCTCGCTCCGGAAGGTCTTACTATACCCACCATTGTTACACATCTAGTCGCCCAATGAATCCCTACACCAGAGGCTGTTCCTCCATCACGCGTTGCAGGAGATGATTATAATTAATTCTTGGTTAGAGAACGTATGAATTTAATTTAGATGTCATACCCAGTTTTCCCTTTTTCTCATTGGGTTCGGAGACCTTTTTTTTTTTTTTTTGTCTCCATTTATTCCTTGGTTCTCTAATTTTTTTCTATTAAAATAAAAATTTTATTTCTTCAAACTTAGATGCATGTTACCCTAAGTAAGTGCATCCTCCCTTTTTAGAATCTTCTAGAGGTTCTTGTTCGTGAAAGTAATATGAATGCATTGAGCTTATTATCATGAGATGGAGCAAATTCTATATCCTCTTGTATGTTTTCACAAACATCCCAAGATGAAGTGCCGTTTTAGGGTTTGAG
>JAOXNR010000030.1:2262418-2360279 GCA_028571225.1 Parsonsia alboflavescens
CCAATTAAAGAACTCCCTAAATAACCATAATGAATTATCAAAATGATACTTCAGTGAGTGCAATATTGTTATTGTTTTATCGATGAACCATCCTTTAGGGTTTATATTTATTTATTTTTTATTATGTAGCTAAATTTTCATTGTATTATCTGAATGTTACAATATAATATAACTCGTTACTTTCAAAATTAGCCTTGTGATTCAAGTTGTGAATCATGATTAGATAACCTCGGTCTACAGCGTACAGGGACCCCGGGTGGGGGAGCGGGGAATATTCTTAAATTGTATATAAAAAATTAAAAGAGAAAAAAAGGCTTGATTTTACTCAAAATTTTCGATGATTGAATTTATGTCGAAGGGAATTACCCAATGGACCAACTTAATTAAATAACCAGGCCCAAGTAAACTGGCCCAATATGAGCAAATCTTTTTCCAGTTCAAAAAAAGAGAAACCACATCGGCTAACACGCTGCCATGGGCCATATACAACGGCTAACCCGCCTTCATTTTATCAAAATATAAACCAAATTTACAGTGATATCAACTGTAAGATATATTTTAACTCTTTAGTTAAAAATTAAATGTCTCATTTTAATTTAACATAAATTTTAAAATTAAATATTCATTTTCATACAATTTAAAATAAAAATAAAAATATTAAATATTAAATTTGGGCATTAGGAGTAAAAAATAATCAATATATCAAATCTGTAATTCAAATGGAGAATCTTTTATTACATAAGAAAAGGAGAATTGAGCTGCTGCCAGAGCAAAGATTGAAGATCCAGGAAGTCAATTGATAAGACAGCTTTAACACACAAGATTGATTAGCCAATCACCGCCGAAATCCAGTTCATCTATCTCAAAATAAAAACAAAGTAAAATGAAAATTGACAACCCAATTCATCCAAAGCCGCAGAAATAACTTATTATTATAAAACTCTTTATTCAAATATTACAAAATATACCAAACAAATAAATAACACTATTAATGAGATCATCATACAAACTATGACATATTACTAGTGTTGAGTATTTTTTCCTATTTTCAAAGACCAGAACAAAATGCAATGTCCAACTCTCCGTAAGTATACCTTTTCTTTCTTCATTTTGTGCTGTAGGTATCAAGAAAATGATCAATTGCTTAACCCACTGCACAACCCAGTCCAGTCTGTCTCTCCATATGTATTTCCCCCCTCCAGAGGCAACCAAAAAATGTAGTCATAAAACGGTGCCAGATGCAAATGCGCTCAAATTTTTCCCTATTCCTCAATTAGTATACCATTTTCTTGAAAGCAAAAGAAGACCAAGAACCTTTGCAAGCTGTGCTCAATAAAATCATCAATTGTATGTGCAGGAATTCTTCAAGGAGATTGGAACATTAAGTTTCTTGGGGTTAAAGACAAGGGAACATTCAATTTCTTTATAGAACTTTGGCTTTACCAATTTTCCTAGAACGTATGCCCTTGATCGAAGCTTGAAGTTCAATTTCAAAGGCACGGGCAATGTTGTGGTCCCTGTGGGCGTGCTCAAACTAGCTCCGCTTCCGTAGAGTGGAATCTTATTTCCAATTACTGATACAGTCACAGTCTTGTGACCTTTTCTTGACTGATAAAATTTCTTCATCTGCAAAGATCCAATTTTTACCAAATCAAGCAATCAGATATTCAGAATTTGTATGCTACCATTAACAGAGTAATGGAATTGCTCTGATGGGACTTACATTTCCAGTGCCAATGATTATCTCAAAGTATGAAAGATCAATAGGTGTTGAGGTGACATGAACACCAAAGAATGTGGCAGTGTTGTGGAAATTGAATTTAAGTGTGGAGTTCATGGAGATCATATCAGTGGCCACCCCAGTACCATCGGAGCCAGCTTGAATAACAAATCTCTCAAATGTAATACTCTGCGAAGTAAAAGCCAATCAAACACTAATCCACGAAGAAATGTGTATAAGAAATCACACACAAAAAAAGAAAAAAAAAAACAATCTTGAATTACATATTCGTATGCAAATTCTACACAAATTCAATTCTCATTGAATTATGCTCTTGAAAAGATGTAACAATGCAAAAAATGGACACAGAATTTGGTAAAGAATATCAAACATTTTCCGTTTTTGACACTCGAATAGCAAAATTAAGTTTAACCAAAGTATCCAAAGAAGGCTAGATCATCATATAAACAGTAGAGCAATTTAATCATATCAAAATTACAAAGAATTGAACTAACCTTCATTGTGATCTTAGGCTTCTGTGGTCTGCTAGCGCCCCACAAGATGAGAGAAAAGAGAGAAAACAGCACAAAGAAACCGAGAACAAAAGCGAGAAAATAGCACCGTCGAGGAACAGACTTCCGTGACTCTGCGTCTTCAAGCAGTCCTTCCTCCTCAATGACATCACATTCTTTCCATGGCTTATGGCCCTTACCCCCAGGAAGCCTATTCCCACCGGATCCATTATCATTAGGATTGATCTTCCTTGATCCGGGCTTCAGAGACCCAGAAAACCTACTGGACGATGACTCCCTAGAATGTTGGCCAACGGAGGAATGAGAGTGAGGCGGAGAACCCATTGGACTGATAACCGGCGTCGAGTGAAAAGAAGTAGTGGTTTTCTCCCCATCGTGAGAATCACGAGAAGGGCTCTGAACGTAGTACACTGGTCGCCTGTTATGATCCGGTGAAGAAAGCGCTATGCTTGTGACCTCTGAGTCAGTTTTCGAGTGCATTTTTCTTGTATCAATTTGAGCAATTCGATACTAATATCAATCAAATCCAAAATACAATGTGCAATTCTCAATTCCCAATTCCCTCCCAGTAGGTGAAACCAAAGGACGAAGACGAAGATTTCTTGATCGAACCCTGTAGAGAGAAATCGGTAAATTTTGGTCTCAAGAAAGTTTAGTAACATGTGAGTGGGGGTTAGTGGGGGAAGTAGGTGGAATTGATGGGTTTGCCTTTTGCGTTGGAGAGATTTTCATTTTAGAATGAAGAAAGTTTGGTTGATGATTTTGGGTTTTTTAAATATGAAAGTGGTTAGTGAATTGTTTGATGGGCTGTTGTGGTTGGCTTCAGAGACATCCATTCCATACAGCTGCTAATAAGTTGGCAAACACTGACAATTCTGGGACTGGACTGTCTTTTACTTACCCGCGTGGCTGTGTTTATTTTATTCTCCAAAATCAAACCTCAGGCTCCTTTCAAAAAAATAAAAAATAAAAAATGGTTATTTTAAAAAGTTTGCATTCCTCACAATTTCATATGAATTAAAAAATAATAAATATATATTTATTATATTTAAAATTTTCTTTTATTTCTTATATTTATAAATTTATTTTATTTCTTCAAAATAAATCAAGGAGGATGCTAAACGAAAGATGAGAGTAAAAAAATATATCAAGCATGCATTATAAGTTATAAAATAATTTATATTATGAGATAAATAAAAAAAATTAAATCGATTTATATTTTGAAACGAAAGAAATATTTTAAGTCATCATGGATCATCAATTGTTGGGTTCTTGGTGTAGCGGGTAACCATATTACTTGTATTCAATATGTATAAATTTATGCAATAAAAAATATTATAGAAAATGACGAATCCTAAAATACAGAGCATTTTTTCCCATATTTACTGATTTTTTTTTTTTTTTAAATCTGAAAATGCTGATGAAGGGAAATGGGTATGGTTTTGGTGGGATCCACAAAGACATGTGAGACCATGTGGAAATTGGAACGAAAGACAGTTCCAGGTGAAGGAAGCCGCTTTTAGTTTTTCTTTTGTCCAAGGCAACGCATATACTTTCGCCAAACATTTTCCTATTCTGAGTTAATTTTCTAAAGTTCACCCATCTTTTCAAGGTTGGGTATCAATTTTTTAGTTTTAAATCTCTTACATATATATATATATATATATATATATATATATTTAAAATTAATTTATTTTAAAATATAAGGGGTATTATGAATTTAATTAGCATTTATTTTTGCTATAATAATTTTTTTATCTTTATTTATTGCAGGTTTAAATTAGAGTATTTAATAATTTTTCTTAATAATTATTATATTTCTAATAATATAATAATAAATTTAAATGATATTATAAATCATAGTATGTTATTAGTAGGATATTATTCCTATTGTCGGTGGGTGACTTGGCGATCGATGTTATTCATAATGGGCCCAGAAAATTTTTGATAACTTTCCTCGATGAGCCCGTTGGAAGAAACAAGTTTTTGGTTTCTGCAAACATTTTCTTTCTTTGGGCCTTAATTATGTTGAAACTGTTTGACTACAGTCATGAATTTAAGTTCAAGGAAACTTGAAAAAGATAGAAAGCAAAAACTTCAAAGAAAATCCATGTTTGAAAAAGAGCCACACTCCACACCTCTTACGACTTGGGCTTAGAATCTTTTGGAGGCCCGGTTGGGCTTTCCTCTCCCCATGAAAATTATATATAACGCTCTATCGGTTCGAAATTAATAAGTTATTTTAAAGAAAATATTTAATTTAATTAATTTTAGTATTGCAATGTAATTTTTTTTTAACAAAAATTATCTAAATAAGGAAATAAAACTTTCAATTTCGAGGGAAATATTAATTATTGAATTTCTTCCAACATCATTAAACAATTAGATAATGTGAAATCAAGAATCTCTCCATAATTGTTGTCCTAACAAAATGAAGGCAACAAACATTGAACTATACTCTTATCAGTTATGTTAATCTCCAATCAATATGCACCGCAGAAATTGATATGAGAAATTTTTAGGGATAAAATCATTCTTTCAAATAAATTATGTAAATTGATATCGAATCTTAATGGTTGGAAAAAAAACATAAGAGATCCAATAATGTTTTGGCTCAAACATGTGGGATCATTTTAGCTAAAAACCCTTTTTTTAAAAAAAAATATATTATGTAACTAAGTGATTTGAGTTGAATTTTGTAAAATGCATTAGAATTGGAAATTGGAAAAAAATACCTCGAATTTATAAATAAAAAATTATTGAGAATACATTACATAAGCTTAAGAGGAGGACTTGTTTAATATGTACTTAAACCTTCTTGAAAATCATTTAAACAAATTACAATGAAAATACACTAATGGCTATACACATCACTTGATGACCCTTCTCCATTATATTCCTATTCTTCCTCTTTATTTGCCAACAAAATAGCCATAGCCATCCCTTGAAACCCACTTTCCTCTTTGAACCAATCGGAGGCACATATGAGAGCTTCCAAAGTAGTGGGTGCCAATACACTTTTATACTCGTTGAGTATTTGTCACCTTCACTAAAGGCATTTTTCGATGCCACGGTTGAAACCGATGAAGTCAAAACATCTCATACTAAACTTGTCAAAGTAGGATAAGTGACTTTATTTAATTTCCACCATCCCAAAATGTCAAAATCCCCAAAGTCTTCATTGCTTATCCCTTGATACCTATTTTCCACATGAGAGCTTCCAAAGTGATGGGTGCCAATATACTTCTATACTCGTTGAATACTCAACCACCTTCACTAAAGGTATTTTTCGAAGCCACAGTTGAAACGGGTGGAGTCAAAACATCTCATGCTAATCTTGCCAAAATAGGATAAGTAACTTTATTTAATTTCTATCATCCCAAAGTATCAAAATCCCCAGAGTCGTCATTATTTATCACTTGAGCGACAATGTTGTACATTGCTAACTCAGTCAAACCACTACTTGAAGATGATGATGATGATCCTCCCATAGACCTTTTGTTGAGGTGCAAAAGTGTTGATAAAGCCTTAGACCTTCCTCCTCGAGATGCACTACTTGATCTCAGTGACTCCATGGTTGTCCTTGATGATATTGTCGAAGATTGATCTTGATAAGATGAAAATAAGACATCCAAATTTGCCTTCACATATGTCTTTAGTCTCTTTGCCTTAACGTGCTATGAGAATCCATCTTCATCGCAATCGAGATACAAGCCATACAAGTAATCAATACTTATCTCAAAACCTGAAATCTTAAAATATGGATTCATACAAAAAACAATGCAATACAATAATGGTATGTCTTTATAATATTTGAAATATTTGTCTTCCATAGATCCTATCATTACACTTTGTGTACTATAGTGCCTAAATTCGATAAAAGTATAACATACATTAATTAAAGTAGGAATCATATGATGAGTAATGGGATAATATTGACTCAAAAGTAATTATGTAAAATCCTTAAAAATTTTCAAAAAAAAAGACACAATGGCAGCATTATCAAAATAATCATGCGTTATAAGGAGTTGAAATTCGATACTATTGCAATATTGAATTATTATGTGTTTATAAGGAAGAACATTATATATCATATCATATGTGGAGTTCCATCTAGTGTTAACATCCATCTTAAATTTTTTGTAATTTAAACCCTGTTCTCTACACATATGTTTAAATTGTGCACCTCTAATACTAAAACTCTTTACAAGAGTAACCATATTACGTAACATAGTAACTATATCTTCTACAAATTGGTATCCACTTTTAATGATTAAATTTAACACATGGCAAGCACATCTATTATGAAAAAGTTATCAATCTAAAACGGGATGAGTTTCATTCTTAATAATTGGGATGGAAGAATCGTTTTTTCTAACATTGTCAAAAGAAATACAAAAAATTCTTTCCAAAATATTGTATTCACAATAAGTAGATAAAATATGATTTGCAATAGCAATACTGGTGTAAGAAGGATCAAATAATCTAAAAGTAAGCATTCTTTTTTGAATAATCCAATCGCAACCAATCCAATGATAAGTAATACACAAATAATTCCACACATATATACCTGTCCAACAATTACAAGTAAGAGAAAATTTTGTAGTAACTAATTCATAAAATTGTTCAAGGAATTTTTTTTTCTTTCATTTTTCTATAACATGTAAAGGCATCACATCTAAGTGGAGACTTAGAAATTCTACAAAATGCCGATTGTAAACATTCACAAACAGCTTGTACAAAATCATCCATTTCCAATAGTCATAAAGGTAGATTTTGTTCAATTACCCACCTTGCAAGTCTTTCCCTAGCATATTATTTATTAAATTTAAAATTACCAATTACTTCTCCCTCCCCCCTCCCCCGGTTACTTTAATTTGTTGTTGTTTTAGCAAATTTTCATTAAAATCTTGTGTTCATTTCTTATATATTTAGACAAGGTTCCTGTCTCACTCCCACTTTTATGAGCATAAGACTTCTCACAAAGTTTACAAGTTGTTTTGTCACCTATTTTGGTAAATAAACTTCATACTAGTGATGATTTTTTTTTTCTTTAGTCTTATTTGTCATTGAGCTAGTTGAGGAATGAGGCGGACAACTAGTGGGGGTAAGCATTTCTTCTACATAATTCTCATTAAAATCATCAACCAATGGTTCTACATCTTCGGGTTGGGAAAAGTAGGTATCACTGTCAAAACTTCATTAGCCCTAGCAAATTCACTATATCAAGATTAATGCGTTGGTAGGAAGAACGTGATCTATCCTTTTTTTTTTAATGTGGATTAATGAAAATAATATGCAATCAAGTAACAAATAAAAAGCAATAAGGATAAATAAAAGCGAACAAGTATGTAACAAATACAAAAACAATTCAAAGAAACAAAATTAACTTCAAATTGAACAATTAAAAAAATGAACAACAAATTAAAAATTATAAATATTAAAGCTTAGAAAGTAAATAGGGAATAGCCAACTTGAAATTCAGAAGAATTAGTTGAAAATTGTGGAAGATCAAAGATGGAAGCTTCAAATTTCTTCTTTCAATTGTCAATTGCCAATTGCCAAAATTAAAATAGTAGAGAATAGAGTAGACAGTTTGGAAGTAGGAGAGGAGAAGAATGTGAGGAGGAGAGAATGGAAGATTGTGTGAGGATTTTTGAGGGTGTGGAAGGGGGTATTTATAGTTTTTTTGGGGATATAGCCTTTAGTGGCATTATTTTAAATATCCAAAAAAAATTTTTGTTATTTCCAATGGCTATAGGACCGTTTGACCCGTTGGCTGTTTCCGTGCCTGGTCTGTGCCATCGATCGGTCAAAGTCGGGCCAGCCAGGCTTCAGAAATGGGACTAGACAGGCTCTATACAAGTTGGGTTACATGTGGGCGAGCTGTGGGTAAGCCGGGCCGAATCCTGGTCGGGCATCGGGTCAGCCGACCCACCTGCCACCCCTGAAGGGATAGTGATCACCACTTCGTTTTTCATATTACTAGCTCAGAAAAGATGTGTCACTCAATTGACAAATTTGGGTCAGAAGTGAGAGACAAAATACAGGAAACCCAATTTTGACTTGAAAAGATGATCAAAATTTTGATTTCGTGTCGGGGACCGGAAAACTAGAGAATGGCGTTGCTTGTTTGAACTACGTATACATGGAGCAGAAGGGTATGGGTTACACAAGATACTCAAAAAGGTCAGATCTTGATCCATATTCTGCAACTGATCCGACTGATCAAAACGTGGACACAATTGCCCCATTTTGGTCCTTAGAGATTTTGGCCCTAAGATTGCAATTTGCAAGCACACCGTGCAAGTAAGAGTTTGAGTGAATACTTCAACTTTTTCTTGCCAAAAGGAATGGTTCACAAACCAAAATGATACTTGTACCCAGCAACCATGGCTGATTTGATTGGTCAATATGTAGAGATGGATTTGTTAGTATTTTATTTATTGTCGTGATTATATCTCAATAGAAAATTTATTATGAAACTCGTGGTTCATATCAAATTACAAAAGGATTTAGAATATAAAATAAATATGTATTTTGTGACGATTTTTTTTAAAAATTTTAATCTCACCCCAAGATTTATGTTAATGGATCAGATCCATATTAAAATTTTTTATATATCCTAGTGTTGCTCTTCCTACCTATGGCTATTTACTATGGAGTAATGTACCCCTCTTATATCTTATCCAATGATCCGATTCTGGTTTGAAGTAAGTTTAGTCCAGTAGATGTCATATTTGAGGTTGTTGTATTGGTTTGTATTCCTGTTTATATATGCCAGTTGTATAAGCAGAGAAAGCATCGTCACCTGAATGGAATTCTTTATTCACTATTTAGATATTTTAAATAACAATTTTTAAAACTTACATATCAAGTTTTGCATAACTTGAAATGTATGACAAAAATGTTACAAGAAAATGTTCGTGAGATGAATTGTTATCCACGGGGAAAAACTACTCCCTCCATCATTAAATATAAATTATTTTAATTAATTTTTTCGATTATTAATTATAAGTCATTGTTATAATTAATTAAATATTTGAAGGTATTTTTTTCTATAATGTCTTTCTAATGATATATTCATGAAATGATATTTATATTTTTTAAAGATTGATTATAGGACATTTGATTTATATTTAGTGGTAGAGAGAGTATTTTCTATGGTAACTCATGACATAAAGATTTAGGGTTACCTAATGATCATTTTCTACTATTGTGTTGCAACCGGAAGGAAAAAGGGGGAGGAAAAAAAAAGAGGATTAGTAAGCACTACTTGAATATGGTAGAACCTCCTTCAAGAATCAAGATCTTCGTACTCTGTTTTGATTTCTTTTCATTTCAATCTTTTAACGACATGGTTAAACAAAATTATTCAATGCATAACTAATGGAGATAGTAACAAATAAAGGTCCAACAGATTCGTCTACTATTTCCCGTATAGAAATCCTCCTTTGACCATACAGAATCTCATGGAGCTACAGTCCATAGTCTTTCATCAAGAGCTCTCCATGGTGACGACATTCTTGGGAAAGATCACTTAAAGATTCCAATTCCAGCGGAACCAAATTATGGATAAGCTCAATGATGAGTGTCGTTCAGATCAGGCGGGATATATAAAAATAGGGGTTAGTTTCAACATCCTCAGACTATTTCAAAAAGTACACGTTAGGTTTTGAAATTCTGGGTTTCTTGGACATGGCTCAAAAACCTTAGGAGATCAAATTTTCGAGTTTTTGGCATGCACGAAATGGGTGTCATACCCTTAGGTTTATTTATTTATGTTAATATTTAGTACCATAACATGAATAAGTGACGAAAGAGGCAAAATTTGGGTGCCAGAATTTTAATAGAAGTTTCATTTTTTGGAGTTTGGTGATTCAGATTTCAGAGAAACTTATGGTTGCTATATTTAGGCACATCTCATGAGTCTCTGTCATTTCATCTGGCTAGGGTATGGTTGTTTAATATTATTGCTATAAATTATTCATGATCTTTGACAATTCGGAAATCTCCGGCTTTTGTTCTCTTTGAAGTAGTACTGTTCCAGTGAAGGAGTGTAATTTATAATCTTATCTTTAAATCATCTTTTTCAATGCTGACGATCTCTTA
The DNA here is from genome assembly GCA_028571225.1 of Parsonsia alboflavescens. NCBI lineage: Eukaryota > Viridiplantae > Streptophyta > Magnoliopsida > Gentianales > Apocynaceae > Parsonsia > Parsonsia alboflavescens. Next base: position 2,272,784 of record JAOXNR010000030.1, read on the forward strand.
TCAGCGATACTATCGATCAGGAAAACAGAGAATATGAATTTTGCTGTTTGACATATCAATAGTTCAAAAAAAATTACTTCAGCCCTTTAAAACATTGGATCAGGGGCAATATAATGCAAAATTTTGTTTAGTGAAATGCAAGAGATGATGAAAAGACATGGTAAGAAAAAAGATATATTGAAAAATTAGAGCCAGATAGCCCAAAGCAGGTGTCTTTCAAGGCTAAATAATGGTTTTGGTGGCTGATTTAATAATTATATGACAGAGATATGTTAGACCTGGTGTGTATTTAGACTATCCAGTCATATATGATTCACAATATACAGTTTCCTGTCCCCTATTATTGTTTTAATCATCAATCTCTAATTGATTGTGGTGAATAAGACTTCAAAATTAGTGGCCCCTTTTGACTCGTCGGTGTTTGTATGTATTCCCAAAAGAAAAAAAAGAAGTAATAATTGGCATAGGATATTTATTTCAGAAATATAGCTAGATTCGTTTCTGTTCATAACTGTTTCAGTGATAAATCTGACTTCTCGATATGCAAATGAATCAAATGATTAAGGTATCTTGTTATTTTACATTTTTCTACTCTTTTTTACCATATAGATTCCTGTCTACATTGAGAAAAGATCACGGGCTTTCAACAGTTATATTCCATACATGTTAAATAAGACAAGTTCTTTAATTATTCTTTGTCCCTGTCAATGTTTCTATTCTTAGGCTTGTGACCACAATGGGGCTTCTCACCACATGTTTACCTCCATTCCCAACCCAACTGAGATAGCCGGAAACCACTGCATCTTTCATGGCTTTTGGCCCTTCTACAGTCAACTTGTAACTCTGCTTTTCGTACCTCTGTCTGAAAGTTAGTGTAGCAGGCACAACGTTGATTTTGAATCCATCCATTGGAGTTAATTTTGCAGCATAAGTTGAAATATCATCTCCAACATTAGTCACTGTTCTATAGAATTCTTGTATTGTTGACACGTTGTCATACCCATTGACAAAGGCAATGAATGATGGGTAATTGATATCCAGTGACGGGTTTGAACAATTGTAAGAGGATGATCTTGTGATGGTTTGAATTTGTTTCGATGTGAAATTCAGACCACAGAGAAGATTGACATAGTCTGCCAATCCCATGTCATATACAAGTCCAGGGTCCAAGGCCTTGTTTGGATTGATATGACCGGCTCCCATGGCTAATGGAGTAGCAGATTGGCCATTGAATCCGATGTCCTGAATGGGGTTTAGAGTGTTGTCCAATATATCAGTAGTGGTCATCATGGCTGACCGGATGGCTGCCGGACTCCAGTCAGGATACACTCCCCTTAAAAGGGCTGCGACTCCGGTAGCATGTGGGCAAGACATTGATGTCCCAGATATAATATTGAAGTTACTGAAAAGTTGTCCAGAATTCACATTAGTCGCTGGAGATATCTGTCCCCATGAAGCCAAGATTAAGGCCCCTGGTGCCATAAGATCAGGTTTCAAGACAAAAGGGCAACTTTCTGATGGTCCTCTGGAGCTGTAGCTGGCCACTTTTGGAGCCGGTTTAGTTCCAAGTTGTGTTTCTTGAAATCTAAAGCTTCCTTTTGGCTCGTCAGTGCTCTTAATGTAGTCCAAAATCTTTTCACCATCCTGAGAATTAAAGAAGATGGCCGGGAATGAAGATTGAAGGAAAAAATCTAAGTCAGAGTCATTTGTTATGAAGACACCACCAGCAACTTTTGAATTTTGAACGTTGTAAACTTGGTCAGACAAAGATTGATTCTTGTCCTGGCAAACAACAATCTTGTTAACAGCTATCTGAACTTCCTTCCCATCTTCACATGTCCTAATAATCATTGGAATCTTTACTGAACTATAATTTCCAGGGTAGAGAGACATTCCGGAGACTGAAATTCCATTTCCAAGAGTAATGGTTCCAATGAACTGGCGATCAACTGTGCCAGCAGCTACTGTAAGAACCCAAGGAATTCCATTGTGCAATGTTCCAAAGAAAGGCCCCTCATTGCCAGCTGATGTGGAAACGATTATACCCTTCTCCAGTGCTGCAAACGTAGCTATGGCCACAGGATCTTCATACAAAGCTTTATCGTCTACTCCCAACGATAAGGACACAACGTCAACCCCATCCATGATTGCCTGATCAATTGCAGCTATGATATCAGATAAGTACACTCCTTCTTCCCAGAGGGCCTTATACACTGCCACTCTAGCCTGTGGTGCCATTCCAGAGGAAGTCCCCGAGGCATATCCAAAATAAGATGCACCTTCCACATAACTTCCGGCAGCCGTGGAGGAAGTGTGAGTTCCATGGCCGTCTGTGTCACGGGCAGAATTCATTGAGATGGTCAAGTTGGGAAATTTAGCAAGTAAGCCTTTGTTGAAGAACCGAGCTCCTATAAGCTTCTTGTTGCATAACGATGAATTGAATTGTGTGCCTGTTTCACATTGCCCTTTCCATCTTGATGGGATTTCCGTCATTCCTGCATCATTGAAGCTCAAGCTCTCTGGCCATATTCCGGAGTCAATTAAGCCAATTATGACATCTTTCCCAAAGTTAGATTTTGGCCATGCCCCAGAGTTCGTATTGAGACCAAGGAACTTGGAAGTGTGAGTTGTGTCTACTTTTACCTCCCTGTCTTTAACTGCCGAAAGAAAACCAGGGGAATTTTGGATTGCAGTGAGCTCAGAAGGAGAAAGAATTGCACTAAAACCATGGATAGCATTAGTGTAAGAATAAACTAGCTTGGTGGGAAAAGGGTCTTTGGTGACACCATCCTTGGAACTAGTGTCAGTTACAGAGGCCAGGGTGGTCAAATACCAAACTTGATGGGTAGAAAATGCCTTAGGCATTGATGCCAAGTCCATGTGGACAATGTAGGTTTCGGACAGTGCAAAGATGGATAGGAATTGAGAGAAAAACCAAAGGAACAAAGGGATCTGAAAACCCATGTCTTTTGCGAAAGCTAGAAGTGGGATGGATTCCTTTCGAACTTCAAGTTATTGCATTTATATAGTGAATTGAGAGGTATGGGAAGCCAAAGTGTTCCTCACTTCAACTTGCCATGTGGTTTATATAAAGATATTTGGGCAACTGTACCTTATAGAAATGTTTCTTGAAAGCATGAAACACAAGAAATTTTAACCCACCTCTCTCATCCCACTCCTTCTAATGAATCTTTGATCATTGATGCAAAATGAATTGATGGCTCTCACAAGAAGCTTCATAACTAGATGCCAAAACACCACAAATTATTGTGAAGAAGTCACGCAAGTTCAGGAAAACAACTGGATATTTTTTGATGTATAGAAACCTTCATTATCAGAGCAGTGCAATATGTGACGTGATGTGCCTTTCCCACATTACTTACTTTCTCTTTTTATCCCCTTTTCAGTTGTTTAATCAACTTCAAGAAGTTAAACATATTAAATTTTTAAATAACTTCTTTGGTTTTTTTTTTAAAAATCATGTAAAAATGACTAGTAATAAATACTACTTCCTTGTTTACAATTAAATGTGTGGAAATCGAATCATTAAGATTAGAATCTATGAGATTGATATGTTATTTGTGTCGTCTCTGAACCATTGAGCTACACCTTAAAAGTGTCGAGGTGTGTGTATATATATTACTTAGCGAAGAAGAATGTATTACTATTAGCTAAATTGTCATTTTTAATCTACGTGGTTGTTGCTTTTTCCAGTTTATGTTGGATAGGACATTTTCCTACTTGCAAGATTGTTGGAGATGAAAGTGAAGATAAGGAGGGGAATGGGTTCTCTCCTTGGTCCACAAAATTGTGGAGCACATTAGCCATGGTGATGAATTATGATCATTGATCAAGACAAATAACCCCAACAATGACTCTATATATATTCCCATATAGAAGAATCTTTACATGCATAGCCATTGATAGCAGAGTCACATTATTACATCAAAGTCTATCTATTTCTTAAAAATAGGTTTAAGGGTAATTTTTATGATTGTCATTCTCTTTCTTTGATCGAGACTTACAACATTTAATTTCTACTTAATGTTATCTCAAATAACTTCTTGTAATTGGCTATTCCTTTTTTATCGGACAAGTTTGATTATTCCCACTTGTCCTATCTTACCAAAATTTATCCTTTAACTTTTTTTAAATTGAACTCTTTTATTGGACTTTTAATGTAATCTTTGGCCCAAGAAATTTATTCCACGGACCTCTTTTTTATGGGTCCATTTAGATCAGCCCTTATCAGTTAGGCAACACAGATAAGGAAGTTACCCCACGTTTCACATGCACTGAAAACTTCATGAATATACAATTCGAGTGCAAGTCATTGTCCATTTCCAATATCATCATCTTTTTCTTTTCTTCACCCTTTTTTTTGGTGTGTGTGTGTGTGTGTGAAAATTGAGCTAATATTACTACAAGATTTGGTAATTATATTTCTAATATACATCAAGATTTAAAACATTAAGTAATTAAAATAGCTTGTGATTGAAGCAAAGAAATTAAATTACTGTTTTTTCTCTATTACAGATTAGAATGAAATATAATTCAGTTGTGAAGGAGGAGAGCTGCATGTTAAGAGTCATTGAGATATACCCAAGAGTACTATATGTTTTTCTTTTTCATGATATGATTTGTGGCTTGATATTTGACTTTTCCAATCTTAAACAATGGGGAAATCTTAACTAGAGACAATGATTTTTCATGCAAACTCAAGTAAGATTAATGTTGTTTGGCATGCATCTATTCATCTCCATAAGCCCAATAGAGATTTACTTATATAGTTGAGAGCTGGAAGACTAGAATCGATGCCTAAAACAAAAAATTGAAATATAAGGACACATTTTGTTCTTAAATTGAACTCCTTATTAGGAGAGTTGTATGATGTGCCCGAGAGATATGATACATGGCAGCCCATGGGCTCAAGCAATTCAAAAGAAGAGGAAACATTCTTAACCGGGCTGCTGCATCAATTATCCATAGACAGATGGACTAAAATACATAAGCCCGAAGTAAGAGGCTTTATATATGGGCCTTTGGCCTGAATATTCGCATTCAATAAATTAACCTAATTTTTCCCACAAAGGAAAAAAAAAGGGGACAATAACTTTTATCATCTTTTATGCGTTTTGAGTGTGTGAATGGTCGCCCTTATGATGTTCAGATAATACTAAATAGCGAATCAATGATTAAAGGACTGTTATGCTTATCCATTCACGTCCATAAACCACGCACGTATATATTATAATAAGCAGACCAGAAACGTGGAAAAACTAAGAAATCTTTTGAAGTAACTACAGTATATTGTTGAACCAATAGAACAAAGAAGGAATGCTTAATCCACTTTGTCTTTATAGAGCTTCCAAATTATATAATAAGCACATTACAGAGGGAAAAGCCAGCCTATTTTGAATTTTCCTATTGATTATCAAGTATATTATTAGCTAGATCTGCAGCACTTGACTCCCAGCAGTAAATGGAGTCCATTTTTATGCATGTTTAAGTCATATTCTAATCACCGATTATCCCCGTTGACCATTAGAATCTTTTTTCTTTCACGTGCTTCTGATCTATAGAATCCTACTTAATGATCTGCAATAGATCGGAGAAGTTCAGGCTACACATTTTATAGTTTTTGCCAGGAATTGCTTTCCACAGAAAATGAGGGTACCAATAACTGAGATTTGGGTTCATTTCTTGATCCTCTCGGTTTGGTTATTGTTCAGTAATCATGCTGAATCAACTGAAGTGGAAAGATCAACCTATATCATCCACATGGATAAATCTTTGATGCCCAAGGCTTTCACTAGCCATCACCATTGGTACACCTCCACAGTTGATTCTCTTAAAGAATCAAGAATCACAGCATCAGATAATTCTGGGATGATTGCCCCCCATCTTCTTTACTCTTATAACCATGGAATTCATGGTTTCAGTGCTCTTCTTTCTGAAGACGAGTTAGACTCCATCAAGAACTCCCCTGCTTTTGTTTCAGGTTACAGAGATAAGCTTGTCGTGATGGACACTACCCATACAATTGAATCCCTGTCTTTGAATCCTTCAACAGGGTTATGGCCAGCTGCAGATTTCGGGAAGGACATGATTGTTGGTGTGATTGATTCTGGTGTCTGGACAGAAAGCCAAGCTTCAGAGATGATGGCTTGCCCCCAATTCCAGCAAAATGGAAAGGGATGTGCGAGGAAGGCGAACAATTCAATTCTTCAATGTGTAACAAGAAGCTTGTGGGTGCCAGAATCTTCAATAAGGCCGTAATTGCTAACAATCCTGGGGTTAACATAATAATGAATTCACCGAGGGATACTGCTGGTCATGGGACTCACACTGCATCCACGGTTGCTGGAAATTATGTCGAAAACGTATCATTTTTTGGCTATGCTAAGGGTACGGCTAAAGGGGTAGCCCCGCATGGTAGGATTGCCATTTATAAGGTTACATGGCAAGAAGGAAGTTACGTCTCTGATGTTATTGCAGGAATGGACCAAGCTATTGCTGATGGTGTTGATATAATATCAGTATCTCTTGGTTTCTATGGTTATGATCCGTTTTATGAAAATCCAATTGCAATTGCATCTTTTGCCGCTATGGAGAAGGGGGTTCTCGTTTCTGCTTCAGCAGGAAATGACGGTCCAGCACTCGGGACTTTGCATAATGATATTCCATGGGCCTTGACTGTGGCAGCGAGCACCGTGGACAGATCTTTTGCAGGAACTTTGACTCTAGGGAATGGACTAACTATTGTTGGATGGACAATGTTCCCTGCAAGTGCATTATTGGAGGAGTTTAATCTGTTCTACAACAAAACACTGGCTTTATGTGATGATCCTGAATTGTTATCCACATCCCCATATGCCATCATTATCTGTGATAACACAGGACGGATTCTTGAGCAACTCGAGTTTGTGGCAAGGTCAAATGCTGTGCCATATTCATAACAGATGATCCAGTTATATTCGAGAAAGGTAGGGCTCCATGGCCTGGTGTAGTGATTAGCCCCAAGGAAGCAGCTGCAGTGATCAAGTATGCAAAAAATGGGAAAAATCCTTGGGCTAGTATGATATTTCAGCAGACAATAATGGGGAAAAAGCCTGCACCTGCTGTTGCTCTGTATTCTTCAAGAGGTCCTTCGAAAAACTGCCCAGGTATCTTGAAACCTGATATCATGGCCCCGGGTTCATTAGTCCTGGCAGCTTACAGTCCGAGTCAAACCGCAGCCATGATTGGCGGAGGAATACAATTGTCAAGTGATTACAACATGATGTCAGGAACTACCATGGCCTGCCCTCATGCTGCCGGTGTGGCTGCGCTACTAAAAGGGGCTCATCCCGAGTGGAGTCCGGCGGCCATTAGATCCGCCATGATGACTACAGCTAATCCATTAGATAATACTCTTTCTCAAATCCGAGACAACGGGCACAAACTAAGAATTGCTTCCCCACTGGACATGGGTGCAGGTCAAGTCCATCCAAATCGAGCACTTGATCCAGGGCTCATATACGATGCAACTCCCCAAGACTACGCCAATCTGTTATGCGCCATGAATTATACCAGCATGCAAATTCTGACAATCACGAGATCAAAACATTACAATTGCTCAAACCCGTCTCTTGATCTGAACTACCCTGCATTTGTCGGAGTATACGATGACAATACGACCACAACGGTCCTAACTTTCAAGAGAACAGTCACAAATGTAGGAGACAATGCAGCTATTTATAGAGCTAAAATCACAGCCCCTAAAGGAAGTACTGTCGAGGTCTCAACAGATACATTAGTATTCCAAAAGAAGTATGAGAAACTGAGTTTCTCTCTGACCATCCGTTATGGGAGAGGAAAAAATGAATCGGTCGCGTTTGGTTGGTTAGCCTGGATGCAGGATAATGGAAAGCAAAGTGATGAGCACCATTGTTGTCTCACCACTAATTATAACTGTTTGATGAAATTCATACATGCATGCAAGTGAAATTTCTGTAATGTTTCTGATGTGTAGTAACAATTTTGTATTATTTCCACCTGCAAACACACTGCACAGACGATGGAATAAAAATAAAATCAAGAAACTGAGTCGGCCTCTTGATAGGTGACCTAAAAAATCAACTAGTATTTTAACAATCCTCTTTACTATACCAAAATAGATATAAATACTTAGACGATTAGGCACACATGCTTAATGTAACACGGGCGTATTATTAACACATGAATCTTAATAAAATGATACAGCGTCTATAGTGCTGAAATTGGACTCTAAATTCTCCATATATTTCTTGAATCTCAAGCTAGTCATTGACTTTCCATATTTACACAGACTGAAGATGATATTTCTTGTTCGTATCTTATCAATGAGAATATCCATTTTGAATGATCTATTGATCATTTATCAATTGTAGATGCCTTCTCGTGGTGCTATTCTGACCGCGAAAATGTTTAATCCGGTTATTATAGTCACGACAAGTACCTCTAAGTGTAAGCTATAGGAAAAATCTCATTTTCATATTTGGCCTTTGAGCGACTCGTACCATTACCATATCTGTCGCATGGTAACACATGGGAGAATTTCCATTTGTGATTGTCCATTTCTCATGCCGCTTTTTTTCCACCGATCAGGGTATGAGAAACATGAAATATCCAATACTTAAGGATCCTCTGACTAAACCAACCAATAGGAAGCTCTTCCCCTTCCCCAAAACCCCATTTAGTCCATTCGAAATTGGCAGTTTTTAGGGTTTTGATAGACTTGAATTATTCTGAAAATTTAATGGAGGATAATGAACCCTATCTTAGTAAAAGGAATGCCCATAACTTCATTAGGTGGAAGGTTTCAAAATTACACTTGAAAAGAGGGAAAATGCTTTCTGTTCATGTCAAGGGATCAGGAGTAGGAGACACCACTATAGCACTTCTCACGCTATGCTTTCCATTGTCTTCAATCCAAGTTAAGGAGCCATGTGTGGTAAGATATTCATCGCGGCTTCTGTAGCTAATAGTCAAACTATAGCTCTGCTTCTCATTCTTCTTGCTAAATTTCAAAGTCTCTGTGGAAATTCTGACGGTGGAACCCTTCGGCGCTACCAACTCAGCTTTGTACGTCGTTGGGCCATTGCCAACGTTAGTCACCGTCCTCGTAAATTTCTTCACCAACCTAATGCTCTTTTCTTGACTAACCTCGTACAGAGCAACAAATGACGGGTAGTTAAGATCAGATGAAGAGTTTGAGCAATTGTATTTTGCCAATCGAGTTAAAGCCCGAGTTTGTTTCTTGGTGAAATTCATTGAGCAGACCAGATCCACATAGTCTTGTGGAGTAATATCGTATATAAGTCCCGGATCCATTGCACGATTTGGATCCACAAGTCCAGCGCCCATGTCTAGGGGTCCGGCGACTCTCAAATTAAACTGGTCTTTGATTTCACTTCCGGTGTTATCAGTCGTGTTAGCCGTGGTCATCATGGCAGACCGGATGGCTGATGGGCTCCAGTCAGGGTGTGCTGCTTTGAGAAGCGAAGCGATTCCTGAAGCTTGTGGACAAGCCATTGATGTGCCCGACATGAGCGTATAATCAGTGGACAAGAACACGTTTTGACTTAGAAGTACTTCATCTGTATTAGGAACTATGGGAGCTAAGATTAGCACCCCCGGTGCCATAATATCTGGCTTCATGATTCCGGGGTAGCTTCGAGAAGGACCTCTTGAAGAGGAAGCGGACACAGTTGGGGCCGGCTTAGTATCTAAGAATGTCTCCAGAAATGTGATAGTAGCGGTGGGATTTTTTCCTTTCGAGGCATACTTGATGACCTTGGCACCGTCACTTGGGCTGATCACGACCCCAGGATGAGGAAACTCATGGGACCTAAATATCAATGGTTCGTTAGAAATAAAGATGGCTGCTCGCAGTCGGGATTGCTCAACGTAGCGGATTTGGTCCCTGAATGTGAAAGACTCTGTTTCATCTTGTTTGCATATGATAATAGTGGAGGAGGAATCTTGAATTTCCATGGTCGAATCGCAAGCGGAAGTATTTTTACCGTAAAGGAGATTCAAATTTCTCACCGAGGCTCTTGCGGGAAACAGACTCCACCCAATAATTTTTAGCCCATTTCCGAGGGTCAAAGTCCCGGCGAACCAACGATCCATCAGGCCTGATGCGACTGTCAAGGACCAGGGGAAGTCATTGTTCACCTTTGCAGCATCTGGTCCTCGATTTCCTGCTGAACAGGAAACTAGGACTCCCTTTGCCATGGCACCAAATGTAGCAATTGCAATTGGATCTTCGTACAGAGGAATTCGATCATAACCGAGGGACATTGAGATTATGTCAACTCCATCAGCAACTGCTTGATCTATAGCAGCAAGAACATCAGAAGAAACGCTTCCTTCATCCCACAAAGACTTATACACTGCCAATCTAGCACGAGGAGCAGCACCTCTTGCCGTCCCTGGAGCATAGCCAAAGAATGAAACTCCTTCAACATAATTTCCTGCAGCAGTACCTGCAACATGTGTTCCATGACCAAACGTATCCCTTGCTGAATTCATCGTTATATTCCGATCGGGAAATAGAGCTTGAAGACCCGCATTGAAATATCTAGCCCCAATTAGTTTCCGATTACACAAGGAAGAATTGAATTGTTCTCCTTCCTGACAGATTCCTTTCCACTTTGAAGGGATGGGAGTCATTCCATCATCTTTAAAACTACGACTTTCAGGCCATATACCACTATCAATGACGCCGATGATCACATCTCTCCCAAACTGGGAAGCTGTCCATAATCCGGAGACAGAATTGAGCTTGAGAAAATCAGTGCTGTGGGTTGTATGCATTATAACTTCTCTATCCTGATAAGCTGATACAAAGCCTGGTGACTTCTCGATAACTTCTAATTCATTTCTAGACAGCAATGCACTAAAACCATGAAATGCATGGTTGTAACTGTGCAGAAGCTTGGGTGAAAAATGATACCCAAAAGTAACCGAATCTATCATAGAATTGTACCAGTGGTGGTGGCTTGTAAAAGCCATAGGCATGAAGGACTTGTCCATGTGAATAATGTAATTGGATTTATCTTCCCTGCTTAAACCACCACCATGAATGACTGATAGAAAAGAAGCTAGCAAGAGGAAACTTGTTTCAAACAGCCCCATATTACTGTTCCCACACTTTGTAGTTACAGAAAACTCTATCTACGGCTTCTTGATCTTACACAATAGTTTCTGCAAGTGGCGGTGGTCATAGAATAATGTTGTAAACAGAGGCAGCCATGTGAAATGAACTTTACAATACATACTTATTTTAGTGTCTTTGCTCCTTATTTTGCAATAGAAAAATATGGAGCCTTTTTCCTGTAAGCATTTGGATTTGATTATTGTCAACTTGTGTAGATTCTCTCTTTAATGCCTACTTTACACGTCTTCGAAATCATTGAAACCATATTTTGGATCAGACAGAGAAAAGCAAGGCAACCATACAGCTCAAGGTTAATATAATTATTGTTGATACATTCCTTACACGGGGAAAAAAAAAAGTTCTCTCAGTTCGAAATTGAATGTATCATTTTAATTTATATAAATTTTAAGAAAATTGATTGACTTAATTTATTTTAGAATTAACAATATTAATTTTTTAAGAAAATTTTAACGAATTTAATAAATGAGATATTTATTTGTAGATAATTTAAAATAGAAATGTTAACATTTAATTATAAAGGAAGGGAGTATCAATTAAGAATTTCAACGAGTTATGATGCTGTCAAGCTACTTTATCCATAGGGTGTTTCTTAAAAGCTCAATGGAACATCATATACAAGGATCAATAAATGTAATGACACAAATTAATTCATGTTTTAAATTAATTTAGTAAAGTGAATTAAACAAATTGATTCTGTGTGAAAGGGTCTTTATTCTTTGAACTTTGATATTTAGATTTTTTTTTTTTTTTACACCCACTACTTCCCTTGAGGATCAACCGTTTTCGACCTGTCTCAAACTCGATACCTCTCGATGTCAAGTTTGCTACTTATCACTAAGTTATCAAGGCGTGACCTTTGATATTTAGATTAAAAAAATTTAAAAGTCTCACTATATAATTTAAATCCTAACAAACTATAGTTTCAAATTGAAAGGTAAGTATGCTGATTTTTTTTAATTGACATAGGTTCCAACCTATTTGAAATGATTTTGGATCTTCTATATCCATTTTTTACGCACATTAATTAAAATAATATACGTTACTAAAAAATCAAATATCCTAAAGTTCTTTTAGGGTTATAATTTATAAAATGTATAAATTAATAATTAAAAGAATATATATTGACCAATTAGAAATAGATTTCCATTTCTTTGTGTAGGGTTGGAGGAAGAAATTTTATAACTTCTAGAATTTTAACTTAATCCCTAATGTGACCATTAAGCTTGTCTCTTTTTTTTTAAAATTTGACCGTTGTACTTACAAACTTATTAATTTAGTCACTAAACTTTGCGAGATTGAACACTTAAACCATCACATGGTGATCTGGTTAAAATGTGTGTAAGATTTGCCCTTGAGTGAATTGTGAGAAGAAAAATTGTGCTGACAAGCATCCAACTTGTAATATCATCCAAGTGTAAAAAAAAATAATAAAAAAAGTTGAAATAAAAGAAAAAGGAAATCATATGTATCAAATTACATACACACAAGGATTTTGACCAAAACTTTATTTTTGGGGCTAACGAGGCAACAATCTTTGTTGTTTTTTGAGTTATGATAACCAGAAGGAAATTTAATAATATTAGAAGCAAATTATTTAAAAACCAACTTATTTCAAAAGGTCTCAAGTTGCGAACAAAGTGTAGTTTTCTTAAGATTTTTTGGAGTTCCAATTAAGTGTAGATACAAAGAACTTGACAAAGCAACAATTGGGTTTCATCCATTGTTATGTCGTGTAACTTCGAGTTTGTCTTGCATCTTGCAATATGATATGGAAGATTTTATATGTAGGCAATATGACATGTATAAAATTGGTGATGTGGCAATTCTATGTGTTATTTTCTCCAGAAGGTAATTTCACTTGCCACTCATATTTGGTTGAATCACCGTATGATGGTTTATATGTTTAATCTCGTAAAGTTTAATGGTTCAATTGATGAATTTGTAAATTTGATGGTCAAATTGAAAAAATAAAAAATAAGAAAACGAAGTTGAATGATTGTATTACTCCATTTTTAAGCCAATGTCGGAAATATATATTCCCCATCCTTTCCGCCTCCATTCAAGACATTGTTTGTTTTATCTTTGTGTTTTGCGCCTTTTTGAGCATTGGATTGGATGGTAGAGATGCTCTTTATATAATTCTGGACAGTATATATAAATATAAATAGCAAAACAAACTGTATGTATATATATATATATATATATATATATATATTCAAGACATTTTTTGTTTTATCTCTGTGTTCTGCACCTTTTGGGCATGTGGGATGGGTTGGTAGAGATTCTCTCTATATATAATTCTGGACATTTTTTTGTTTTATCTTTGTGTTTTGCGCCTTATTGGGGATTGGATGGTAGAGATTCTCTATATATAATTCTGTCAAGTATATATAAATAAATATATAAATATATATATATATATATATCAAGAATGCTATGATATGCTACAAACTATGTGTTATTAAAGGAAAAATAATAGCAAACGTCTGCGACGTTATTTTTTTCTAATCTGTAAAGAGGAAGTCGCTTCATTGTGAGGTAGACAGATTGAAAAAAAACAACGTTGTAGAAATTTACCGTTACTTTTCATTCAATAGCATAAACTTTGTAACATACCACAGCATTTCTGTATATATATATATATATATATATATATATAATATTGTAATGTTATGGAGCGTTACGGAGCACATCTTATGAAGTGCTCCAATTAAATCTATAACGATCAATTGTTAAGAAAAAATAAATTCTTTTATAAAAACTATTAAATTATTTTTGCAAATATTTTTTATAAACTAAACTTTAGAGATATTTGATTTTTTTTTAAAGATTCTTGATCGTTAACTTTGATCCTTATAGACTTAATTAGAACACTTTTAAATAAGGTGTGTTTCGTAACACTATAACATTAGTGTACTTCATTATTAAGTCTTTAATCGTCAAAGTTAACAGTTTTTTTTTATTTATTTAAAAGTAATAATAAATTTGATTCAATACCCTACGGTTTAGTTTATCCTTTAAAGATATAATATATAAAATATATTTTAAAAAATAATTTTTTTATTGAAGATTTTGTATTTTTAAAATAAAATAAGATATTAACCGATAAAGATTTAATAGTAAAATGTAGTTGTGCACTATATATATATATATAAAAATTTATTGGGTTGTAAAGAATGTGGCACCAAAAAGTAAAGCTTTATCTTTTTGTTTCATAATTTTATAAGCATTTACCAAAGCTGCTGCTAGAATCTAAAGGATTCAAGGCAAAGGGTTAACTGCCTAAGTGCAAAGAGCAATATGTTTTTCTCTAGGAGATATAAGGAGAAGAAAGTAGCAAGGAGATTCAAGAAATGACTTTTAAGTTTGGGATTTGATCTACTGCTACTTCTCTTGTCCATAGGAACTTATTGGAGGGAAAAATGACTCCTTTGACCTCATAAGAATATGAGATAATTTAATGGAGGAATGACTAGAAGATTTTTGGACCGTCAATTTTTTCATTTCAGATAAATTGTGTTAGTGTTTGATCTTTTTAATAAAATAGTTATTTTTCTGTTCATTCTCAATTTTGTAAAATATAAGTAATGTGCTATGTTTTTTTTTATTTTTCCACGGCCCCCAAATGTATCTAGTGGATGAAGATGTTGAATTATTAGATAAGAATGGACCAACGGGGATCACTCAGACAATATCTACGGTAAGAGAAGTAAAAGATCTTTTAGATCATGACAGCTACTGGGCATGGATCCCATCAAAATTCACAGTACGATTGCACAGACATGTCGAGTCCATCTTTTAATTAAAATGGTGAACCCATCGCTCTCGTCTTCAAGGGATCCAGCATATCCTTTAATCATTGCACACCATGAGATAACCTCACACTTGATTCGAATTGAATTTGCATATACCAATTTTCGTTAAATTTGCTGCTGACGGCATCTTTTAATTAAAAGCCATATGCAGATGATGGCTATCGAGAAACCCAGGAGGAACAATATCCATGGTTAGAATTCAGATTCATAATTAAAATTTTCTTTTCTTTTCTTTTCCGTAATTTTTTTCCTTCCCCTTCTTGGCACCATAATAGAATTAGCAAGAGACCAATGTTCACGATTTATTAGAATGAACACTTTCATACCATAAAACTGATAATAGTAATTCAAGATTTTCATCCGAAAAAATCAGGATTAGGAGCGACCACAATAGAACTCCTCACGCTGTGCTTTGCATTGGTTTCGGTCCAAGTTACCGATCCGTGTGTAATGCTAAATTCTGAGAGACTTCTGTAAGTAAGGGTCAAAGTGTAACTCTGTTTCTCATTCTTCTTTCCAAATCTCAATGTGTTTGGGGAAATTGACAGAGATGCATTTACAGGTGCCACCAACTTAGCTTTGTAGGTAGTTGCACCATCTCCAACATTCGTCACTGTCCTCTGAAATTTCTTCACTAGTCTGCGGCTTTTTTCAAGGTCGTATATGGCAATAAACGATGGATGATTGAAATCAGAGGATGGCTTTGAGCAATTGTAGTTTGCTACTCTCGTTAAAGCTTGAATCTGCTTCTGTGTGAAATTCATTGCACAGACCAGATTCACGTAGTCTTGTGGGGTGGCATCGTATACAAGGCCAGGATCAAGAGCACTGTTGGGATCCACAAATCCGGCTCCCATGTCGAGAGGCGTGGCTATACTAAAATCGTCTTGGTCTTTAATTTGACTCCCAGTGTTATCAATTGTGATTGCCGTGGTCATCATGGCTGACCGGAGGGCTGATGGACTCCAATCAGGGTGGGCAGCCTTTAGAAGTGCAGCAATTCCGGCAGCGTGAGGGCAAGCCATTGATGTGCCCGACATTAGAGTATAATCAGTTGACACAAATACATTTTCACCAAATTGCACTTCAGCAGTATTGGGAACCATGGGTGCTAGAATTAGCACTCCTGGTGCCATAATATCTGGCTTCATGACAATACCAGGATACGACGGAGGAGGACCCCTGGAAGAGGAACCGGAAACAGTCGGAGCAGGCTTTGTACCCAAGAATGTGTGCTGAAATGTGATGGTGGCTTTTGGATCAGCACTCTTTAAGGCATACTTGATCACTTCTGCGCCATCCTTTGGGTTGATCACTACACCAGGATAAGGAAATGTTTTTGACCTGAATATCCCTGGTTCGTTATTAATAAAAATTGCTGCTCGGGGTCGTGACTGTGCCACGTAATCAATTTGATCAAAGAAAGTGACAAACTCAGTTAGATCTTGTTCACATATGATAATAGTGAGCAAGTCATCAGGAATTTCCATGGTGGAATTGCAAGCCGAAATATTTTTATCGTAACGGAGATTCAAGTTTCTGATAGAGGCTCTCGCCGGAAACAGACTCCATCCAGTGATGGTTAACCCATTTCCAAGCGTCAAAGTCCCGGAAAACCAACGATCCATCAAGCCGGATGCAACGGTCAAAGCCCACGGGAAGGCATTGTTGACCCTTGCATACCTTGGCCCACGATTTCCTGCTGAAAAGGAAACTAAGACACCCTTAGCCATGGCACCAAAGGACGCAATTGAAACTGGATCTTCATACAGAGGTTCTTCATCAAAACCCAGTGACATTGAGATTATGTCAACGCCGTCGGCCACTGCCTGATCCATACCCGCTAGAGCATCAGAAGCAAAGCTCCCTCCGTCCCAGGTAACCTTATATGCTGCCAATCTTGCTCGAGGGGCAACTCCTCTTGCCGTCCCCTGAGCATAGCCAAAGAACGAAACGTCTTCAACATAATTTCCGGCAGCCGTACCTGCAACATGGGTGCCATGACCGTCCGTGTCCCTTGCTGAATTCATTGTTATATTACGAGTGGGATCTGCAGCTCTGACACCGGCATTAAAATATCGAGCTCCGATGAGTTTCAAATTACACAGGGAAGAGTTGAATTGTTCACCTTCCTGGCAAATCCCTTTCCATTTTGAAGGAATTGGTCTAGTCATTCCATCATCTTTAAAGCTCGGACTTTCAGGCCATATACCACTGTCAATCACACCAATAATCACATCCTTGCCATATTGGGAAGCAGGCCACAGCCCAGAGACCGAATTGAGCTTGAGGAAATCGGTGCTGTGGGTTGTGTGCTTGATGAGTTTTCTGTCAGGGTAAGCTGAAACAAAGCCAGGAGAATTCTTAATATCTTCCAGCTCTTCTTTAGACAACAAGGCACTAAAGCCATGAAATGCATTGTTATAACTGTGGAGAAGCTTGTTGGAACCCATTAGAGCAGAGTACCAGTGGTGGTGACTAGCGAAGGCCTTAGGCATAAAGGAATGGTCCATGTGAACAATGTAAGTGGACTTCTCTGCCATGGAAAAACCAGCATGAATGACGGAGAGAAAACAAACTAGCAGCAAGAGAAAGCTCATGTTTCCGATCAGTCCCACTGTTATCTGATCTTAGAGTGGTGTGTGCAGAGAACGGATAACTCGCGCGCATTATATATTACTACTACTATTTGGACTTTTCAAAGGTATGGTCTGTACCTGTAACGTAAACAATATGGTAGTGGTCAAAGGAGTACAGGAAACAAGTGGGCTATTAGAAGTTTCCTATATTGAAATGAAATGATACTTTTGCTTCAACTTTTTGTGGTGGGAAAGATTAGTACTTAGAGGGTGTATTATTTGATCATATTGAATTCGGATAGATGCTTCTTTTTTCCCTACTTTACACGTCGGCAAATTATTGATCTTGATAAGTAAAAAATTATTTATAGATGTTCAAATCAAGATGAACATTTTGCCGAAGTTGATAGTGCCATTCCCGACCTTTTTCTTCCTTTTCTTGGGTAAAGTATTGATGTATTTATATTCTTTTCGTCAGGAAATAAATATTACATATTTCATTTTAAATTATTTGAAAGTGAATATATGATTTTTTAAATTAATAATTTAATGTTAATGGATAAAGTCGAACTTTTTTTATTAAAATACTTATCAATTAAAATAAATCATTCAATTTTGAATGAAAGGAGTAAATAATTTGATGAAATAAGCTGATACAAAGCCCGGTGATTTCTTGATGATATACTATAGTCTCTGCAACTGCAAGTGGTGGTGGTCATATAATATACATTGTAAACAGAGGCAGCCTTGTGAAATGAACTTTAAAATACATTTTAGTGTCTTTGGTTCCTCATTTTGCAGTAGGAAAAAAAATACTGTGCTTTACTTGTACACATTAATATTTGATTATTGTCAACTTGTGTAGCTTCTCTCTTAATCATTGAAACCATAGAGAAGCAAGGCAACCATACTGTCTAAGGATAATATAATTATTATTGATACATTCTTTAAAAATGAAAATATATATTAAGAATTTCTACAAATCTTGATGCCGTCAAGCTACACATCAGTAAGCAATTCTTTAACGTTTAATGGAACCAGATAAAGAAGGATTAATTAATTTAATTACACAAATTCATTCATTTTTAAAATTAATTTAGTAAACTGAATTAAACAATTTATAATTTTGTGTGAAAGGACCTTAAATATCAAATGTCAAATTTTGATAAATATATAATTCAAATCCTAAAAGATAAATATGCTGATCTTTTAGCCGACATGGGTTCCACTTCCCATTGAAATAGATTTGTTCCATTTTCTTTTGGTAAGTGAAATGTGCCCTTTCCTCAAAAGTGTAAGGGGTTGGTGGAGGAAATTATGCGAGTTCAAGAATACTTTTTTTCTCTCTTTCTTTTTTTCAAAACCAATATCAGAAATATTCCCCCTTTGGGCATGTAGGATTGGCTGGGTAGAGATTCTCTATACTAAGTTAGGTTGATTGCGGGGCGGTGTGGGGTGTAGGGGGGATATTGGTTTGCAGAGAATGAAGCACCAAAATAAGTAAAACTTTATCCTCTTGTTTCATAATTTTATAAGCATCTTCCAAAGCTACTACTAGAACCAACAGGATTCAAGGCAAAGGGCTAAGTGCAAAGAACAACAGGTTCCTCTTTATAGGAGATTTAAGTAGAAGAATCTTGCTCTGTTATCTTGTTAAATTTTCACATGCTTTAAAAGTTTAAACTACTAGGGAGGAGTTGAATTTAATTAATTAGTCAACAAAAAGCATAAATAACAAGGAGATTAAAGAAATGAGTATAAGTTTGGGATTTTATCTACTACTACTTCTCTTGTCTATTTGAATTCTTGGACCAAAAATGACTCTAAATGATGACCTTACAGAAAGAAATTGGATTTTTTCATGGAGATAAATTATGTTCATATTTGATCCTTTTAATAAAATAGTTATTCTTCATGTTCATTTTCGATTCTGTAAAATATAAGTCATGGATTTCAATTTGATCTCGTGGTTACCCCAATCAATCATAGAGTCCACAAGTCAATCAACGAAGAAAATTAATGAATGGAGCTGACTATTGCTCTAAGGATAACTCTGATTCAAAACCAGAAAAAACTTCTTAAGAAGAAAAAATTATAAACTAGTATATCTTTGTTAAAAAAACATAATTATCATTTATTGTTTGTCATCTTTCTTTTGTGTACCTCATTCTTGTGGAATTAGACATCCTTCTCCCTTTCCAATTCTGTCTAGTGGCATGGATCGTGGTATTCCATCCCATCAATCTCTCCTTAATTTTTTTAGAGTTCCCTTATCTAAATGAGTCATCCTCATACACGTTACGTACTTGAGTTACATCCCTTGCAAGTCACAAGCTCTTGAGCTCTTTGGGAGAGAGAGAACTCTTCTATAAAATTAGACTTCGAGCTTTTAGGAAGTAGAACTCGAGGTCTTGGATGACTTCTTCATAGGTAGTGTCTTCTGTGACATCTCTTCTCATGTTGGACTCAATCTTATCCGATCCTCGATTTGGTCTTACTTCATCATAGGGAGAACTTTTGTTTCGTGAGTTAGGTGTTAGGTGTCGAGTCTTGGATTAAGATCAATTTGCCCCATCATTAGGTAATGTATGTTTTTCCATTACCCACCCAGTCAATTAAAAGTAATGCATATATTTTTTTAATTAAATGGTAAAAATTAAAATATTATTGAAAATTTCCCCTTTTCTTATAACATAAATATGCTTAATTTTGTAAACATAGATGAAGTTTTTGAAGATAGAACAATTTATTACCTCTCCAACCTCATAACTCACATGTAATTATATGGCAAAATTTTAACTCCTTAGCTTTTGCCAACTAGTTTATCCTCAGCCATAAATCATCTTATTCTTAAAACATACTGCACTAAGTTAGCTTTTGAATTATTCTGTCAATGAGCGGCTCTGTAAAGTTAGGTTTGCGAGATTAATTCCTTCAGCGATTCTAAAATGTTTCTTGCCACATCTAAAATGGACCAACCAAGATCCAAGAAAAAATATCTACTCCGAAGAGAGGTAAAGATCTCTTAGATCATAACAACCACTAGGCATGGGATCCCATCTAAATTCACAGTAACATTAGTAATGACATTGCACAGACAGGTCCAGTCCATCTTTTAAGAAGCCATGTGCAGATGATGGCCATGGTGAAACCCAGGACGGACAATATCCCTGGGTAGAATTCAGATTCCTAATAGAATTTTTCTTTTTTCTTTTTTCTTTTTTCCCTTCGTGGAAACATAATAGAATTGGCAAGAGATCAATGTTTCCGATTTATTAGAATGAACATTTTCATAATATAAAACTGATAATAATAATTCAAGATCTTCATCCGAAATAATCAGGATTAGGAGCGACCATAATAGGACTCCTCATGCTGTGCATTCCATTGGTTTCGATCCAAGTTACCGATCCGTTTGCAATGCTAAATCCTGAGAGACTCCTGTAAGCAAGGGTCAAAGTGTAACTCTGTTTCTCATTCTTTTTTCCAAATCTCAATGTGTTTGGGGAAATTGACAGAGATGCATTTACAGGTGCCACCAACTTTGCTTTGTAAGTAGTTGCACCATCCCCAACATTAGTCACTGTCCTCTGAAATTTCTTCACTAGTTTGCGGCTTTTTTCAAGGTCGTATATGGCAATAAATGCTGGATGATTGAAATCAAAGGATGGCTTTGAGCATTTGTAGTTTGCTACTCTCGTTAAAGATTGAATCTGCTTCTGTGTGAAATTCATTGCACAGACCAGATTCACGTAGTCTTGTGGGGTGGCATCGTATACAAGGCCAGGATCAAGAGCACTGTTGGGATCCACAAATCCGGCTCCCATGTCGAGAGGCGTGGCTATACTAAAATCGTCTTGGTCTTTAATTTGACTCCCAGTGTTGTCAATTGTGATTGCTGTGGTCATCATGGCTGACCGGAGGGCTGCGGGACTCCAGTCAGGGTGGGCTGCCTTCAGAAGTGCAGCAATTCCTGAAGCATGAGGGCAACCCATTGATGTGCCCGACATTAGAGTATAATCAGTCGACACAAATACATTATCATCAAATTGCACTGCAGCAGTATTGGGAACTATGGGTGCTAGAATTAGTACTCCTGGTGCCATAATATCTGGCTTCATGACAATATCAGGATAAGATGGAGGACCCCTAGAAGAGGAACCGGAAACAGTTGGAGCAGGCTTTGTACCCAAAAAGTGTGCCGAAATGTGATGGTGGCAGTAGGATCAGCACTATTTAAGGCATACTTGATCACTTCTGCACCATCCTTTGGGCTGATCACTACAGCAGGATAAGGAAAGAAGCTGGACCTGAATATCCTTGGTTCGTTATAAGGATAATGAAGGAATTGGTCTAGTCATTCCATCATCTTTAAAGCTCGGACTTTCAGGCCATATACCACTGTCAATTACACCAATAATCACATCTTTGCCATTACCCTGCAGCAGGCCATAACCCAGAGACAGAATTGAGCTCGAGAAAATCACTGCTGTGGGTTGTGTGCTTGATGAGTTTTTTGTCAGGGTAAGCCGAAACAAATCCGGGAGAATTCTTAATATCTTCCAGCCCTTCCTTAGACAACAACGCAGTAAAGCCATGAAAGGCATTGTTGTAACTGTAGAGAAGCTCGGTGGAACCCAACAATGCAGAGTACCAGTGGTGGTGACTAGCGAAGGCCTTAGGGCATGAAAGAATGGTCCATGTGAACAATGTAAGTGGACTTCTCTGCCAACGAAAAACCAACATGGATTACTGAGAGAAAACAATCTAATAGCAAGAGAAAGCTCATGTTTCCGATAAGCCCCATAGTTATCTGATCTTAGTGTGGTGTGTGCAGAGAAAGGATATATCGAGTTCAATATATATAACTACTACTACAGTAATTCTTACATTTCGAGTTTTCAAATGCATGCGCTGTAGTACTGTAAATGACATAGTATTGGTCAAAGGAGTACAGAAAACAAGTGCGCTCTTAATAGTTTCCCATATTGAAATGAAATGATACTTCTGCTTCAACTTTTTGTTGTATGAATATTTAGTTCTCCGAGGCTTGAAATATTTGATTGTAATGAATTCGGATGGATACTTCTTTTTCCCCTACTTTACATGTCTGCGAATTATTTGATCTTGATAAGCAAAAAATCATCCAAGTCTTATTCGAACATGTTCAAATCAAAATGAATATTTTGCTGATGTTGATAGTGCCATTCCAGATATTGTTTTCCAGAGGCAGTGAAATGAGGAAAGCCAGAGATTACGCAAGGAAACAAACTCCGGTGCCCGCGGTGCAGCGGATTATTGCCCCCACTCGGGACAAAGAATAAAACGGTAAAATGATTCTCGACAAACTTGGGGGTTGGGACGACAGCATGACCACCCCGACAAGATATGATAATAGAACTCTCAATTAGGTATTTATTTAGGTTGGATGACATGGATAGTATTTTATTAAGTATTTCTTCCTTCTACTTGGATGTAAACATAAATCTGAATGAGCACATATAAATAGTTTTCAAATAGTTGAAGTAGTCAATTGAAGCAGAGTATAATTAAATTTCATTTTGGATGATTGAAAGTCAAAAACATATTTTTAATAAGAATAACCTAAAAGTTATTAATTATATACATATCAATATATATATATATATGGATAATGTTATGGAGTGCATCGATAATACTAAAGAATGCATTAGTTATTACAAAAATAAGGGATAAATTTTTTATAGATATTTTCTAATGATTAAAGGAAACTATCACTAAATTATATTTTTTGACAATTTTAATTACTTTTTCTACCTGTCAAAACTTATGCAAAATAAAATGAGAGATTTTCTGACAAATATTATTTCAACCACCAAAAAATGATCCATTTTCTGGTTGTTTTTTAAATTTTATAACAATTCTTAAAGTTTATCTCGAACTTTAACTTTTCTATCCATCTTTTTTACCAATTTAGAAGCTATCATTAGTATATTTTTTCCCTGGTGATGGTAACGGTCAGAAAATACAAAATGGATGACAATCTCACATTGATTCTTCAAACTTTTGTGAGTGGATTTATTTTCTATATAAATCTATAAATATATTATTACTTTTACTTTGTCATTGAATTTATCTTTGATTAATTTAATAAGTAATATAAATATTATATTTTTTATCTTTACAAATTTAACAAAAAAAAAAATGAAGAATTACAAGTGGTTACGAAATTTGACCAAAAGGTTTTAAAACGGTGAGTGCACACCATATTTCTTCAATTACCCACTTTGGTACAGCTAGCTGATTTTGACATAGTGGGAGTGCGTGCGTCATCAAATCAAGAAAATATTGGGATATATTTTCTTGATTTTATGACACATACTTGGGGTGTCAAAAAAATGGTTTTAATTACAGCTGTCAACGGGTCGGTCCCCAAAGCCCCAACCCCAAGCTCACTTAAATCCCCATTAAATAAATCCCAGCCTAGATAAGGTCTCAGTCCACTAAATCAACCCACATAATCCCTTAAGCTCATAGCCCTCGTATATAAAATATATAATAATAAAATTAAAATTATTATTATTTAATATTTTTAAATTACAAATATAAAATATATACTATACAATGATTTTAAAAAATTCAAAACTATCAATAATAAAATTACATTGATATCATACAAAGAATAATATTATTCTCTCTTGCTCTCTTCACCTTCTGTGTTTCTCTCATTCTTTCTTCTTCCTCCTTCCAGAAATCGACTTCCCCTTCGAAAGGATTAGTTTGGAGGCTGAGATTATAACCTCGGTCGACAAATCCAGAGATGTCCTACAGTCGCCGTTGGGAAGCAAACCACCGCAGTTGGACTAATGTAGAGAACGAGCTGAGAGAAGTTCAATGTCGAATTTGGAAGCGAGGCTAAAAGAAATCAATGTCAGAAATTTGGAATTCCGACAGTGAAATTCGGAACGGGGGTGAATGTTTGGGGAAAAAAAAAAAAAAAGGCCCCCTTAGCCCCAATGGTAAACCCTTCCCAGGTCTGGAAAACCCCCTTCCTTGTGGACCTAGTCCACTAAAGCCCATATAGACATAATTTTTATCCTACCTAGTCCATATGTGAAGGGAGCCCATGGGGCCATATCCAAATTGGCATGTTTAGTTTTGATGTATAAGGATAACTATCTCTTGTGTGAACTTCTTCTACCTGTAATGAATCAATCATAATAAGGAAGACAAAAAATGAGTATGGTAGAATGCAGAGGCACTCTGCAAAGTTTTACTAGAGAGAAGAGTTTAGGTATAAAAATGATCTTTTCTCAAGATTAGAATACAAAAGGAGTGAAAACTCTCATTGAAAAATCAAACCCTCATAGTAGAATTTTTTTATATATATATTTCCTTTTGTTTTGAAATTCCTCTCTCGAATTTCAAATCCCGAATTCCCTGAATCTTGGATTCTCTTCTCTCCGTCTTGAAATCTCTCTCAAGTCTCAAATTCCGTTTGCAGTATATCTGGCTTCACCCACTGACACTTTTCTATTGAAATGCCATTTGCCACCATACATGAATTTATCAAGCTTCTCTAAATTTCTTGGTTTCTTCTCACCTCTGTAATTATATCTCAAAATTGGATCACGGGAAAAAGTTATCTATTCCACCCGGAAGCAAAAGATTTATTGGATCATGAGAGCGACGGGAGAGAGGGTCAGTCACCACCGTATGACTCGGTCAAAGAAGACAATTCAGAACCGGAACACTGGGAATTGAAAGCTTCATGTTAGTTGTAGGAGTAGGATCAAGTAAAGGACTAAAAATAATAATGCGACGATCACTAATACGATAAAATTACTTGGAGACAAGAGTCTTTGTATTTATTGGATTGCATAATTTTCATATTTATACAGAAAACAAGGATTCAAAATCATCCAAAAAATTCAGGATTAGGAGCGATCACAACAGGACTCCTCACATTGTGCTTTCCATTGGTTTCGATCCAAGTTACCGAGCCGTGCGTAAGACTATAGTCTTCCAGGCTTCTGTAATTAAGGGTTAAGGTGTAACTCTTTTTCTCATTCTTCTTTCCAAAGCTTAATGTATTCGGAGAAATTGACAGAGTGGCATTTGCGGGTGACACCAACTTAGCCCTGTACGTAGTTGCAGCATCTCCAACATTAGTCACCGTCCTCTGAAATTTCTTCACCAGTCTTCGGCTTTTCTCAAGGTCGTATATGGCAATAAATGCTGGATAGTTGAAATCAGAGGATGGCTTTGAGCAACTGTAGTTTGCCAATCTAGTCAACGCTTGAATCTGCTTCTGTGTGAAATTCAATGCGCAGACGAGATTCACATAGTCCTGTGGAGTGGCATCGTATATGAGGCCAGGATCAAGTGCACTGTTGGGATCCACAAATCCAGCTCCCATGTCAATAGGCGTAGCAGTAAAATTGGTCTGCTCTTTGATTTCACTCCCGGTATTATCAGTTGTGGCTGCGGTGGTCATCATGGCTGACCGGATGGCAGATGGACTCCAATCAGGATGAGCGGCCTTTAGAAGTGCAGCGATCCCAGAAGCATGAGGACAAGCCATTGAAGTGCCCGACTTGAGAGAATAATCAGTTGATAGAAATACATTTTCACCAAATTGCACTTCAGCAGTATTGGGAACCACGGGTGCCAAAATTAGCACTCCGGGTGCCATTATATCAGGCTTCATTACGAGACCAGGAAATAGCGGAGATGGTCCCCTGGAAGAGAATTCAGCAACAGTCGGAGCGGGTTTTGCACCGAAATAAGTTTCCTGAAATGTGATGGTGGCAGTTGGATTCTCACTATTTGACGCATATTTGATCACTTCGACGCCATCCTTTGGGCTGATAACGACTCCGGGATAAGGAAATCCACGGGACGTAAATATACGTGGCTCGTTTGAAATAAAAATTGCTTCACGGACTCGTGATTGGGCAACGTAATGAATTTGGCTAGAAAAGACGAAAACCTCATTTTGATCTTGTTCGCATATGATGATATCGGAGAAGAAATTAGGAACCGATAGGCTGGAATTGCAAGATGAAACATTTTGATTGTATAGGAGGCTCAAGTGTCTGACTGAGGCTCTCGCTGGAAACAGACTCCATCCGGTGATTTTTAACCCATTTCCAAGTGTCAAAGTCCCTGCAAACCAACGATCCATCAATCCAGCTGCGACGGTCAAAGCCCATGGGAAGCCATTATCCAGCCTTGCGTAACTGGACCCCCGATTTCCTGCTGAAAAGGAAACTAAGACGCCCTTCGCCATAGCACCAAAGGTCGCAATTGAAATTGGGTCTTCATACAGAGGTTCTTCATCATAACTCAGGGACATTGATATTATGTCAACGCCGTCGGCAACTGCCTGATCCATAGCTGCAAGAGCATCAGAAGCAAAGCTCCCTTCGTCCCAGAGAACCTTATATGCTGCCAATCTTGCTCGAGGAGCAACTCCTCTTGCCGTCCCCGGAGCATATCCAAAGAACGAAACACCTTCAACATAATTTCCGGCAGCAATACCTGCGACATGGGTACCGTGACCCCCGGTGTCCCGTGCGGAATTCATTGTTATATTCTGAGTAGGATTTGCAGCTCGGACACCGGCATTAAAATATCTAGCTCCGATGAGTTTCAAATTACAGAGGGAGGAGTTGAATTGTTCACCTTCCTGGCAAATCCCTTTCCATTTTGAAGGAATTGGTCTAGTCATTCCCTCATCTTTAAAGCTCGGACTTTCCGGCCATATACCAGTGTCGATGACTCCAATAATCACATCTCTGCCATATTGGGCAGCTGGCCATAGCCCGGAGACAGAATTGAGCTTGAGAAAATCGGTGCTGTGGGTTGTGTGCTCGGTGAGTTTTTTGTCGGGGTAAGCTGAAACAAAGCCAGGATAGTTCTTAACATCCCACAACTCTGCTTTCGTCATCAGTGCACTAAATCCGTGAAATGCATTGTTGTAACTGTGGAGAAGCTTGGTGGAACGCATCAGAGCAGAGTACCAGTGGTGGTGAGTGGCGAAAGCCTTAGGCATGAAGGAAGTGTCCATGTGAACAATGTAAGTGGACTTCTCTGCCAAGGAAAAACCACCGTGAGTGACTGGGAGAAAACATGCAAGCAGCAAGAGAAAGGAGCTCATCATGTTTCCGGTAAGTCCCATGGTTCTCATCTCTCAGTTTGTCTGCAGAAAAGGATTTATGGCATGCTTGGATTTATGCACATTTGGTTACGTTTTGACTTTTCAAAGGTATGTGCTGTAAAGAGTGGTGCATTTTGAGCCTTTTTCTGCGACTCTTTGTGGTGCAGTAAAGTAAATAAGTTGACATAGGCTTGCATTATTTGATATTGTGATCAAGTTCGAGAGAAGTGAACTTAGTTTCTGTACAAATTTCATGACAAAGTTACATGCCAAAGTCTTCAGGCCTGATTAACTTAACGATAAGATATAATACTTGGGATCCGGAAGGTTTTCATAAATGTAATGCCACTATTAATTAAGAATTATTTCCCCACCAAACATTAACTTATTTATCCATTGCCAAGTAATATGGATTACCACTCTATTGAGCCATCGTGGGAGGATTGAGTTTGATGTCCTTCTCTATTGAATTTCTACCGTATAATGCCTTTCACCAATCTCTTGCAATTATTAATTTCTACGCGCCTAGCCACCTCTTTAATTAGACCAATTGGAAAATAAAACAAAAAGATGATCATGACAGCAATGGAAAAAATGAGAAGGATTCTCTCAGTCATGTGGAAAATTTGTACAATATATAAAGATTTGAATTTCCTAAGAACTACTATATTATTTTACGGAAATTAAAGGTTTTATGCACTTTACATCCTATGGATTAGTTTTAAATGGTACACTTTTCATTAAGAGGAAAAAAGGTCCTAAGCACTTGGGCATGTTTTTTTTTTTTTTTTTTAATTTCAATGACTGGTATTGTTAGCTTTAACAAATTAATTCATTCGGCTGGACTATAAATTGCATCATGTTGCACTAGTAAATTTGGAGAGACTCCATTCTTTAATCACTATATTCAATGAGTCTATCTCTTTACTTGATAGGAATTTAATTTTATACTTAATCTTGTATCATTTCGTTGATTTTTTTTTTATGGGTATATAAAAAAAATTCGCAAAGAAAGGCTATCACAGTTGCATCAATGCTATATATATGAAAAGAGAAAAAAAGAGTAAAGAAATAGAATATTCTTCAGGTTCCTCATATACAACAAAGAGGACCTCAAGGGCCTCCACTAAGATAAACTTAATATGAGTGCCCGCACCAGCCACTGGCAATTGAAAATTATCATCAAATACAAGTTTACTCCTTCAAAATCATATAAAATATACTCCCTCTATCACCATTTATATGTCAATGTCCGTCATTTTATCAAAATTAAGGTAATATTTTTTTTCTAAAATATTTTTATTTATAATTCTAATTAATATAACAATAGTGACTAAGGAAACGGGATGAGAGCATGGATAATATAATAAAAAAAATAGTATAATACTTTATAATCTAATAATTAACAATCATAATTTATTAATGAAAAGAAAAGTAATTCAAATGATTTATATTAAGTGAAGGAATTAGTTAGTCTAAAGATTATATATACTCCAAGGAATGGCAGTCATTGAACTTTCCATGATTTTTGTTAGTATATTATTCCACAACCCCACATCTATTCTAAAATTGGAGAAAAAAACATTTTCTTCATCATTATTTATAAATTATTTTTACTAATTTTTCTTATCACTAAATATAAATCATGATTATTAATTCAATAGAGATTTTACTAATTTTTTCCTATATTATTCATATCTCTTTCTTTTTTTAAAATTAATACTGTTAATTTAATTAAAATCATAAATATAAATATTTTATAAAAAAAATTTATTCCAATTTTAATAAAATAACGATTAATAACTTTAAAAAAGTACTCAACAAATGGTCACCAACTAGGTCAAATTCCATTTTAAAGTTACTAATGGTGTTCAAGAAACGACGGGTAGCTCCAAATCTATTTATTGATACGAATAAGTAACCGGCTCCCTCGTTCTGGACTAACACGAAATACGGATCACTGCAAAAATATCCATTCTATCCAAAAGTATGGATTGCAGGAAAGGCAGCCACTTGGGAGAGTGTCCCATCAAATTCACGGTGTGGTACCCTCACAAATCCTGTCCATCTTTTAATGGTCAGTGGGGAATGGCTATTCATAACCTGCCACTCTATACCACCAAGTACAATAAATGCAAGCAGCCACATACACTTTATAGTCTCCAAAAATATTTTCACTCAAGGTTGTATTCATTTTAAAATAGAATTTTTAATCGATTTGATTTCATAGATTTAGGTAAAATATAATTCAATTCTTTTAAATTTTTTTTCAATCATAACAATCCTTCATATTTTTACGAGTTTTCAGAATAATTTAAATTATTAATTTTTAACTACTTACATAATGGAATCGGTCACGTGAGAATTAAAACCATCATTCCAAAAATGTTGTTTTCCTTCAACTCAAGGTTAAAAATAAGAAACTTCAGCTTTCATCGCGACCTCCACCATCCATTCCAGCCGTCAAAACTTCCAGCTTCAATTTACAGTAACATCTTTGATTGGCAAGAAATTAAAGAAACCAAAAAATAAACAGAGTTACTAAATCCAAACCTAAGGTTTTACAAATCAAATAAAATATTAGGCAATCATCTTTCGCAAATGACTATTTCTCACCTTCGATGTCGGAATGGTAATGAGTCTTTCTCACCCATTGGGTTCTTTGAAGGTTTCTTCAAGAATGGCCGCTTGTTCCTTTGATAGTCTCAGTTTCTTCCTTGATGTGGAGTCCCCACCGTCGTCTTCCATAGAACTCGAAGGTCTCTCTACGTCGATGTCATTCTCTTCCCTGTCGCTTCTTTTTCCACTAATACTCGACACCATGCTATTTGGGGACGAAACCATGTCATCTTTTTCATAGTCTGCAGCTTCGGTTGCTGGCCGATTTACATCGATTCCTCGCAGAAAAGATCTGGGCTCACCAGAAGCAGCAGCATTTCTGTCTGAGAGATGAAATGATTGATATGTGTGAGGTCGTAAACATTAAGCATAACTTGGGACCCCGGACTGGTATTTTAATTGCTACTTTTACTACCACCGTTTAGAGGAGTGGAGTTGGAATTTTTATCTTCACCCATGTGAATCTGGATTAGTTCTTTGCTATACCAATTCCTAAAAGAAATCACTATTTCCTTTGATCTTTACAAAAATCCAAAAAATTTATGATGAGATTGGAATTATGTTTGACTCCTCCAAATATTTTGTTTGTTTTTCCGGACAGAAGAAAAAAAAAAAAAAAAAGAAACTTTGATGGTTCGGAAGAAATGGATGTGGCAGTGGCAGTGGCAGTGGCATCGAATGACATATTTGCTCTCACATGATGTGCACGTGACCAGCTCCACCATGTGAGTCGGTGAAAATTATAAGTTTGTACTATTCATACTACTCATAAAAATATGAGAGATCGTTATAGTTAAAAAAAGGGATCAAAATATTTTTTGATCCAAACTTTTGGGATCAAATCGATTAAAAATCCTTTTAAAATATTTATAATTTATACAAAAATTGTAAATAAATTTTGTATCTTTCCTTTAATAGTTCAACTTTTTTTTAGCTTTTTCCAAATAAAACTTTATTACTTCACTCCTCATTTTAAAATCACTTATTAATACTATCTCAGCTTATAATAAGAGAAAAAAAATCAAAAGAGAAAGAGAGAGAATATAACGTGAATTTTCATAACAATAATGAGGATAAAATTGTGCCCCCAAAAGTAATGCTATAGTTACGTTAATCCGGATAAAATAACTTTAACTAACTATCAAATGTTGAAGAACAAGAGGGATGTAGCCCCAGGGGCACAGATGGGTGGTAAGGCAGGCGTGAAGTTTGGTTAACTCCAACGGAAGGCGAGGGTTCAAACCTCGATAAGGGCATTATCCCGAGTTGGTTTTACAAGTGGATGTCTCGATAAGGGCAATGTCTCGAGCTGGCAGCCAGTACGTCTTCTCCGCCTGTCCTCTATGAGTTCATGTACATCCCTCAATTTACACCCCACTGGCACAAGAGGCCTCTATGACCAGTGGGAGGAGTTTCATCCATAAGGGAATTTCCACTTAAACCAAAGAACAAGAGGGATGTATACATAAAGCTGTCAGAATATGTTGGATCCTTGGGGTTGGGTCGGTCTTACGTCACATTTTTTAAGATTTGATTTTAAAA
The DNA here is from genome assembly GCA_028571225.1 of Parsonsia alboflavescens. Classification (NCBI taxonomy): domain Eukaryota; kingdom Viridiplantae; phylum Streptophyta; class Magnoliopsida; order Gentianales; family Apocynaceae; genus Parsonsia; species Parsonsia alboflavescens. The sequence goes on from JAOXNR010000030.1 coordinate 2,304,686, forward strand.
AACTTAACCTCAATTGCAACAAGGGCTTTATAGCTCTGCCTTAAGGATCCAAGGACAATAAGAGTTTAGAGAGTGTTGGGTTGGACCTATCTGGTCTTTGGTGTCAAAGATATTTTGTAAAAAAATATTTATTTTATAATTTTTATTAGCTATTTTCTTAGTGTTTGGTTGTCTTATGTCTCATGCATGCTTTCTTTTTTCTATTCTTAAAAAAAATCTTGGTTTCTTTTTTCACAATCTTAGTTTGTTTGATTTTTTTTTAAAAAAAATTGTAATGAATATTAAATACTAATTTGAATTGTAATGAATATTAAATATTGAAATTGAGTTTTTCATTTTTATGTTTGATTTGTATACCATTTTATACATTTTTCTCTAATTTTCTATCCACCTTCTTTTTTTCTGTTTTTTGCAAAAAAATTTTTAAATGATGTGAAAATTGAATTGTTTTATTTTAAATATTTTTAAAATTAAAAAATATGTATAAAGGGCTAACCCACCCAAACCCTTGGTCTTTATGGAATTGGGTTGGGTTAGGATTTTGATAACCCTTCAAAAAATGGGATCAATTCGTCCTGACCTTTTAAATATTCTGACTTAATTGACAGCTCTATGTACATAGTATATTAGAAATAAATGACAAACTATGATATTGTGTTGCATAGAAATTTAAACAAGTCATGTCATGTATACTTTCACGTTACTAAATATATACCTTCACGTTACTAAATATAAATCATTCTAACTATTTTTATTATTATTAATTATAAGTCATTGTTGTTAGGTAATTAAGTATTTTAAGGTTTTTCTTTCTTCCTATATTACTTCTCTAATTTTATACTCATAAAATAATATTTACATTTTAAAAAAGGTGATTAAAAAATATTTAAGAGAAAAAAAAGTTGTCTTAATTTTAGAGGACGATGACTTTAAACTCATATTTAGTGATGAAAAAATATATATTCTAAGATAATAATATGATCCACAAATTAAACAAAGACAAATTGTCTCCGAATTTATTAGATTTAACATTTTTAAATTACACTGGAAAAATGAGAATTCATATTAATCTTCAACCAAAGAAATCAGGATTAGGAGCGACCACAATAGGACACCTCACGCTGTGCTTTCCTTTGATTTCGATCTAAGTTACAGAGCCGTGTGTAACCCTATAGCGTTGGAAGCTTCTGTAAGTAAGGGTTAAAGTGTAACTCTGTTTCTCATTCTTCTTTCCAAATCTCAATGTGTTCGGGGAAATCGACAGAGAGGCATTTGCAGGTGCCACCAACTTATCTCTGTAGTACGTAGTTGCACCAGCCCCAACATTCGTCAGTGTCCTTTGAAATTTCTTCACAAGTCTTCGGCTGGTTTCTTCAAGGTCGAATATGGCAATAAACGACGGATGATTGAAATCCGAGTTTGGCTTTGAACAACTGTAGTCTGCAACTCTCGTTAAAGCTTGAACTTGCTTCTGTGTAAAATTCATTGCACAGACCAGATTCACGTAGTCTTGTGGGGTGGCATAGTATATAAGGCCAGGAGCAAGTGCACTGTTGGGATCCACAAATCCAGCTCCCATGTCGAGAGGCGTGGTTACACCGAAACCGTCCCGGTCTTTACTTTCACTTCCGGTGTTATCAGTTGTGATTGCAGTGGTCATCATGGCCGACGGGCTGGCTTACGGACTCAAGTCAGGATGTGCTGCCTTTAGAAGTGCAGAAGTCCCAGAGCATGAGGGCAAGCCACTGATGTGCCCGACTTGAGAGTATAATCAATGGATACAAATACACTGGGACCAAATTGCACTTCCCCTGTATTAGGAATCGTGGGTGCTAAAATTAGCACTCGTGGAGCCATAATGTCTGGCTTCATGACAATATACCAGGATACGACGGAGGAGGACCCCAAGAAGAGGATCCGGAAACAGTCGGAGCAGGCTTTGTACCCAAGAATGTGCTGAAATGTGAAGGTGGCTTTTGGATCAGCACTATTTAAGGCATACTTGATCACTTCTGCACCATCCTTTGGGCAGATCACTACACCAGGATAAGGAAATGTTTTTGGCCTAAATATCCCTGGATGAACTAATAAAACAATATGATAAAACGTGGGGAAAAAATAATAATGATAAATAATATTAAATTGTTACTCAATACAGCAAAATAATAATAAATGTGGGGAAAAAATCTTAAATGATTCTGATTGAAAAACGAAAGGTCATATGAAAGTTACTGATGATCTTTTCTGGCTTTTGCTCGGTCGTCCATGATCCGCCTGTCGTGACTGCTCACCACCACTCGGCTACCTGCCTGCCGATTGCAGCTGGCTGGGCGTGACCCTTGCGGGCTGCTATCCGGCCAGCTGTGGCAGGAAGCAACAGCCAGATCTAATCGTTCTTAAATTTTTCGGCGCCATCAGACTTTCCTTCGACGGTGTGCCGGCGAGCTCTGGTAATTTCCGATAGTTAACAAAATATCAGAACAGTTCTCATTTTAATTTTTTTTAATAAAATAATTACAATGTCCTATACCTCTTTCTGAGTTTAATAGAAGTTTCTAAAAAAAATAAAGGAGAAATTTAAATAAAAATTTACAAATTCCGATTTTTACATTTTGGGAAAAAAATGGTAACTCTTCACCATCCTTAAATTTTTAAAATATATTAAAATTTAGATTGTTTCATGGCTTCTATAGGTTGTTTTGAGATTGTATATGACATTTAGATAGTTATATATTATTCAGATTGTTTCTTATCTTGTATGGATTGTGTACTGATTGTATATATCATCTCAATTAGTTATGTATTATACAGTTTCTTATTTTTACAGGTTTTGCATGTTATATCAGTTAATTATGTATCATATAGATTGTGTTCCTAGTTGTATGAGTTATTTTTCCTACACATACGAGTTGTTTTCTCTTAATATATGGATTGTTTTGATACTTTGTATGAGTTATACATGCCATCTCAGTTAGTTACGTGTCATATTGGTTGTGTTCCTACCGATTATGTTACCTCTAAAAGATTATTTTATACATCAAACTCGAGTATATTTATACATTATGTTTTATCTAAAGTTTTATTTTACAATTATATGAAATTAATAAAACACAAGTAAAGGATAAGTTAATAGACAACTAATACTATTATTTTATATGTGAAACTCAAATATTTTATACGTTTGGTTTGATCTAGAGTTCTATTTTTACAATTATATGAAGTGAATAAAAATACACATAGGAAGAATTTTCATTTAATCATGACTAATTTTCATTCAATCATGGCTGAGATATTATACACTTGGCCAGTATATTACCATCGCCCTTGTATGAGTTGTTTTTCCTACATATACGAATTGTTTTCTTTTAATTTATGGGTTGTTTTGATGTTTTGTATGGGTTGTACATGCCATCTCAGTTTGTTACATATTATACTGGTTGTGTTCCTAATGGTTGTGCCACCCCTAAAAGATTATTTTATATATCAAACTCAAGTATTTTATACATTATGTTTGATTTAAAGTTTTATTTTACAATTACATGAAATGAATAAAATACAAGTATCGGATATGTTAATAGATAACTAATACTACTATTTTATATGTGAAATTCGAGTATTTTATACATTTTGTTTAATCTAAAGTTCCATTTTATAATTATACGAAGTGAATAAAAATACTTATGGAAAGAATTTTCATTCAATTATGATTGGGATATTACTTGGTTAGGATATTACAATCGCCCTTATAAGTACTATCATTTCATTTATTGCCAAACGTCAAATATATGAATTACTTTTGAAGACTATACCACCTTTCAAGCAATCCATAACACATACAAAAACAACTCGTACATAAGCTTAATCTAAACAAATTTGCAGTTCCAAAATTCAAAGAATGGAGGATGCAATAAAACATTGTGGGATCAGTGATTGTTCCATTCATCTACATGAGGAGAAAAATTTAAATTCGAAATATTTTATATTTTCACTTTAAATATATATTTATCGATTAAGCTATTACATTACATATGCATAAATATATTAATAACCTTTTTTAATGACCGTTGTGAACCATAAATGTCCATTTGTCGAAAATTAACATTATGGGTAATTTTGTGAATGACATTACAGTTGTTAATAAATTTTTTCTATTTGTATGATGGAATATTTGTACTTTATTTATGACAATATATTTTGATTGGACATAACACTGGAGACATTAACTATATTTTCCACTTATTAGGTTATATACAGTTGTTCCATTTTTAATTCTTGATAGTTTTATGTTTTCTGTGCATGGAAGGATATAATCAAATAAAAACTTGCACTCTTTCTTATGATTTAGGGATTGAGGGGAAAAAATAAATGAATAAACTTACAAAAAAAAATTACTAACATTAAAGAAATAAAATAAATGTAAAACTATTGGGACAGAGACACATGCATGTTTGGTTGGTTGCGGGGCTCCATTGCGGTATTAGTTGTTACAGCGTTTGTAGGGGTACGTCGGTGTATGCATATTATAATTTGAAGATTGATTTTTTAAAAAGAAAGAAAAACATCTTATTTAAATCTAAAAAATTTGAAATTTAAATAATTACTTTGATTCACTTTTTGAATGAGTAATTATTGGATATTAGTAAATATTCATTTCTATTTTTGGTACATAAATGGATATTGATTTAGATTCATTTCAATTATGGACATCATTTATATCCATTTATTGACTCAATATGTATATCCATTAAATTCTTATCCATGTTGACACTTCGATTCAAGTACATTTTTTAAGGGGGAAAAAAGAAATGTCTTGCGGTGCCTTTCTATTGAATTGCTTCTCTAAATTTCTCTGCTTTTCTTATGACATCTCTACTTCTTATATCAAAACTGGATCACAGAAAAGATATATTGGATCATCAGGAGAGCGACAGGAGATGGGTCAGTCGCCGAACAGTATGGCTCGGTCAAAGAAGGCAATTCAAAACCCGAAACACTTTGGAATTGAAAAGTTCACATTAATTTTAGGAGAAAGATCCGGTCAAGATAATAATGTGATAACATTACTTATTTACTGGATTGAATATTTTTCGTATTCTACATGAAGGAAACGGGAATTCAAAATCTTCATCCAAAAAATTCAGGAGTAGGAGCGATCACAACAGGACTCCTCACATTGTGCTCCCATTGGCTTCGATCCAAGTTACCGAGCCGTGTGTAAGACCATAGTCTTCCGGGCTTCTATAATTAAGGGTTAAGGTGTAACTCTTTTTCTCATTCTTCTTTCTAAATCTTAATGTGTTGGGAGAAATTGACAGAGTGGCATTTGCAGGTGGCACCAACTTAGCCCTGTACGTAATTGCACCATCTCCAACATTAGTCACCGTCCTCTGAAATTTCTTCGCCAGTCTTCGGCTTTTCTCAGACTCGTATATGGCAATAAATGCTGGATAGTTGAAGTCAGAGGATGGCTTTGAGCAACTGTAGTTTGCCAATCTAGTCAAAGCTTGAATCTGCTTATGCGTGAAATTCAATGCGCAGACGAGATTCACATAGTCCTTTGGAGTGGCATCGTATATGAGGCCAGGATCAAGTGCACTGTTGGGATCCACAAATCCAGCTCCCATGTCAATAGGCGTAGCAGTAAAATTGGTCTGCTCTTTGATTTCACTCCCGGTATTGTCAGTTGTGGTTGCGGTGGTCATCATGGCTGACCGGATGGCAGATGGACTCCAATCAGGATGAGCGGCCTTTAGAAGTGCGGCGATTCCAGAAGCATGAGGACAAGCCATTGATGTGCCCGATCTGAGAGAATAATCAGTTGATAGAAATACATTTTCACCAAATTGCACTTCAGCAGTATTGGGAACCATGGGTGCCAAAATTAGCACTCCGGGAGCCATTACATCAGGCTTCATTGCGAGACCAGGAAATAGCGGAGATGGTCCCCTGGACGAGAATTCAGCAACAGTCGGAGCGGGTTTTGCACCGAAATAAGTTTCCTGAAATGTGATGGTGGCAGTTGGATTCTCACTATTTGACGCATATTTGATCACTTCGACGCCATCCTTTGGGCTGATAACGACTCCGGGATAAGGAAATCCACGGGACGTAAATATACGTGGCTCGTTTGAAATAAAAATTGCTTCACGGACTCGTGATTGGGCAACGTAATGAATTTGGCTAGAAAAGACGAAAACCTCATTTTGATCTTGTTCGCATATGATGATACCGGAGAAGAAATTAAGATCCGAGATGCTGGAATTGCAAGATGAAACATTTTTATCGTAACGGAGGCTCAAGTGTCTGACCGAGGCTCTCCCAGGAAACAGACTCCATCCGGTGATGGTTAACCCATTTCCAAGCGTCAAAGTCCCTGCAAACCAACGATCCATCAATCCAGCTGCGACGGTCAAAGCCCATGGGAAGCCATTATCTAGCCTTCCGTAACTTGACCCCCGATTTCCTGCTGAAAACGAAACTAGGACACCTTTCGCCATGGCACCAAAGGACGCAATTGAAATTGGATCTTCATACAGAGGTTCTTCATCAAAACCAAGTGACATTGAGATTATGTCAACGCCGTCGGCGACTGCCTGATCAATACCCGCAAGAGCATCAGAAGCATAACTCCCTCCGCTCCAGGTAACCTTATATGCTGCCAATCTTTCCCGAGGAGCAGCTCCTCTTGCCGTCCCCGAAGCATAGCCAAAGAACGAAACGCCTTCCACATAATTTCCTGCAGCAATACCTGCGACATGGGTACCGTGACCGCTCATGTCTCGTGCCGAATTCATTGTTATATTACGAGAAGGATCTGCAGCTCGGACACCGGCATTAAAATATCTGGCTCCGATGAGTTTCAAATTACAAAGGGAAGAGTTGAATTGTTCGCCTTCCTGGCAAATCCCTTTCCATTTTGAAGGCATTGGTCTAGTCATTCCATCATTTTGAAAGCTCGGACTTTCGGGCCATATACCACCGTCAATGACGCCGATAATCACATCTTTGCCATATTGGGCAGCAGGCCAAAGCCCAGAGACAGAATTGAGCTTGAGGAAATCAGTGCTGTGTGTTGTGTGCTCAATAATCTTCCGGTCAGGGTAAGCTGAAACAAAGCCAGGAGAATTCTTAACATCCCACAACTCTGCTTTCGTCATCAGAGCACTAAATCCGTGAAATGCATTGTTGTAACTGTGGAGAAGCTTGGTGGAACGCATCAGAGCAGAGTACCAGTGGTGGTGAGTGGCGAAGCCTTAGGCATGAAGGAAGTGTCCATGTGAACAATGTAAGTGGACTTCTCTGCCGAGGAAATACCACCGTGAATGACAGAGAGAAAACATGCTAGCAGCAAGAGAAAGGAGTTCATGTTTCCGGTAAGTTCCATTGTCTCTTCTCTCAGTTGGTCTGCAGAAAAGGATTTATGGCATGCTTTGATTTATGCACATTTCTTACATTTTGACTTTTCAAAGTGTGTGCTGTATAGAGTTGCGCAAGTGGATATACCTAGGCAGTCTTCAGAATATGTTTCCATTTCTGGGCTTCAATGAGCCTTTTTCTTTGTTGTGCAGCAAAGTAAATAGTTGACATAGGCTTGCCTTATTTGATCTTTTGATCAAGTTTGAGAGAAGTGAACTTTGTTATCTGTTCTTGATTGTAATATAAATATACTTTTCATAAATTTGTTTTAAGCTTTTATAAAATGAAAATATAATTTCTTCTTTTTATTATAATAACCTTTATTTCATGAAAGAAAGTAAGTGAAACATTTTTTTTATTAACTTAAACAAATATAGTTATTAATTATTTTATGTTTTTATATGTCATGTTACTCATTTATAGGCGGAGATTCAAATTCTATGACAAAGTTACGCTTGAAGTGATGTCGAAGTCGTCCAATTTGATTAATATACAATTCTTGCGATCTTAAGATTTCAAGTTTTATATATGATATAATTATGGATTATTTCCCCATCAAACATTAATTATTTATACGAGTAAAGTACCGGCCCCCTCTTTCCAGGATCGGATCAGTGCATAAATATCTATTCTATCCAAAAGTAAGGATTGCAGGAAAGGCAGCCACTTGGGAGGGTGGCCCATCAAATTCCCATCGTTGTACCATCACAAATCCCGTCCATCTTTGACTAGTCGTGGGGAATGGCTATTCATAACCTGCCGCTATGCCACTACGTACAATGATGCAGGCAGCCATATACTGTTCATATTCTCCACAATATTTTCACTTAAGGTAGTGTTTTTTTTAATATATTTATACAAAAAATTAAGTAAATTTCACATCTTGTTCAACTTTTTTTTTTAAAGCTTTTTCCAAATAAAATTGTCCAAAAAAAAAAAAAAATGATTACTTAAATTTGAATAAAATAACCTTAATTTACAAACAAATGTTGAAGAATCAGAGGGATGTATATAGTCTATTTACAAATAAATGACACAAATTATGATACCGTGTAATATAAAAATTTAAACAAGTCATGTGAGGTATAGTCTTATAGTTATTAAATATAAGTGTTTCCAATTAATTTTTTTATTATCATTAATTATAAATCATTATTATTAGTTAATTATATATTTTAAAGGTTTTTTTTTCTTCTATATAACTCCTATAATAATATATTTATAAAAGTAATTAAAAAATATTTTAAAGGGAAAAAATGTTATCTTAATTTTACAAAACAATGATTATAAATTTATATTTAGTGGTAGAAGAAATATGTATTCAGAGAAAATAATAAAATCCACAAATTAAACCAAGACAAAATGTCTCCAAATTTATTAGAGTTAACATTTTTATATTACGCTGGAAAAATGAGAATTCATATTAATCTTCAACCAAATAAATGAGGATTAGGAGCGACTACAATAGGACTCCTCACGCTGTGCTTTCCATTGGTTTCGATCCAAGTTACCGATTCCTGTGTAACCCTATAATGTTGGAAGCTTCTGTAAGTAAGGGTTAAAGTGTAACTCTGCTTCTCATTCTTCTTTCCAAATCTCAATGTGTTCGGGGAAATTGTGAGAGTGGCGTTTGCTGGTGGCTCCAGCTTAGCTTTGTATGTAGTTACCCCTGCTCCGACATTGGTCACCGTCCTCTGAAATCTCTTCACTAACATACTTTTTTCATGATCGTATATGGCAATAAATGATGGATAATTGAGATCAGAGGAAGGCTTTGAGCAAATGTAGTTTGCTAATCTTGTTATAGCTTGAATCTGCGATTGAGTGAAATTCATTGAGCAGATGAGATTCACATAGTCTTGTGTGGTAGCATCATATATTAGGCCGGGATCAATTGCACGATTTGGATCAACATGTCCCGCTCCGGTATCGAGAGGGGTAGCAACTCTGCCATTGGACTGATCTTTAATTTCACTTCCGGTGTTATCAATTGTATTAGCTGTGGTCATCATGGCTGACCGGATGGCTGATGGACTCCAGTCAGGATGTGCAGCTTTCAAGAGCGCAGCTATTCCCGAAGCATGAGGACAAGCCATTGATGTGCCGGACATGAGAGTATAATTTGTGAACAAAAATTGATCGAATCTAATTTGAACTTGGGGTACAGTGGGAACCATTGGTGCTAAAATGAGAACTCCTGGTGCCATGATATCTGGTTTCATGATACTTGGATAGATTCGGGCAGGACCCCTCGAAGAGGCACCAGAAACAGTTGGAGCAGGCTTTGTACCCAAGAATGTTTGATGAAATGTCATAGAGGCAGTAGGATTAGCACTATTTAAGGCATACTTGATCACTTCAGCACCATCCTTTGGGCTGATCACGACACCAGGATGAGGAAAGGTTTTGGACCTGAATATCGCTGTTTCATTAGAGATGAAGATGGCTGCTCGAACATTAGACTGACCAATGAAGTTGATTTGGTATCTGAATGTAACATTTTCAGATTCTTCTTGTTCACATATGACAATAGTGGTGGAGGAATTAGGTATTGACATGATTGAACTGCAAGCTGAAAATTTCTTATCGTATAGGAGATTCAATTTTTCGACAGTGGCTCTCGGAGGAAACAGACTCCACCCAATGATGGTTAGCCCATTCCCAAGTGTCAAAGTTCCCGCAAACCAACGATCCATCAAACCTGATGCAACCGTCAAGACCCATGGGTAGGCATTGTGCACACTCGCAAAACTTGGCCCATAATTTCCTGCTGAAAAGGACACAAAGACACCCTTTGCCATGGCACCAAAAGAAGCAATGGCATCTGGATCTTCATACAGAGGATCTTCGTCAAAACCCAGGGACATTGTGATTATGTCAACACCATCGGCAACTGCATGGTCTATTGCTGCAAGAACATCAGAAGCATAGGTACCTTCTTGAAAGCTAACTTTGTACACTGCCAATCTAGCTCGAGGAGCAACACCTCTTGCTGTCCCTGGTGCATAGCCATAGTATGAAACTCCTTTCACATAATTTCCTGCAGCAGTACCAGAAACGTGGGTTCCATGCCCACCAGTGTCCCTTGCTGAGTTCATTGTTATATTTAAGTGAGGCTTTGCAGCCCGAACACCGGCATTAAAGTATCTAGCTCCAATGAGTTTCAAATTGCACATGGAAGAGTTGAATTGATCGCCATCCTGACAGGTTCCTTTCCACTTGGGAGGAATTGGAGTCATTCCATCATCTTTAAAGCTTGGATTTTCGGGCCATATACCACTGTCAATGACACCAAATCTTCTCCATATTGAGCAGTAGGCCACAGCCCAGAGACCGAATTGAGCTTGAGAAAATCGGTGCTGTGTGTGGTATGTTTGATCAGATTTCTATCCGGGTAAGCTGAAACAAAGCCAGGTGACTTCTTGATAACTTCCAGCTCACCTTCAGACATCAATGCACTAAAACCATGAAATGCGTGATTGTAGCTGTGAATAAGCTTGGTGGAGTAGATCAAAGAAGTGTACCAGTGGTGGTGACTGGCGAATGCCTTGGGCATGAAAGACATGTCCATGTGGACAATGCAAGTGGACTTCCCTGCCATGGCCAAACCACCATGAATTACTGAGAGTAAACAAGTAATGAGGAAGAACTCAATCAGTCCCAGTCCCATTGTTCTATTACTTTACTGCACAAAACTCAAAGCCCTTCTTCTATTAAAGAGTGTATGGATACCTCCACATTTGGAGGTTTCATTTGAGATGTTTTCTTTGTGAAAAGACTTGATAACACTTTCAAAGGTAAATAACTAGTCTCTATGGGTATAGTACAATATGGACCATGTTCCATATATCCATACGTGAACCATGTTCGATACACCTATATTTACCTCTTGATATATATGGTCTATATCTCATTTATGGATCTCTTGATTTATACGGAATTAACTCAATAATTCATGGGGTCAAAGTACAGGCACCGTGTGATACTCCCTTCATTAGTATAATTTTATCTAATTTAGAAAATGAGATAAACAAGATAGAAAATGAGATAGTTAATTCTTTTAATATAAAATTTTCAGAAATTTTATATTTAACTTAACATAGAGTAGGAGATTCGTGTGACCTGATCAGAAATTTTCAGTTTTTATAACGGTACACGTTCCTTTAATGTTTTTTAACTTTAGGTCCCCAATTCCTTGAAAGGATATGGTAAGAACAGGGAAAAAGGATAGCTAGGGTGATATGGTTCATGAGGCTTTTTTGGCTGTTACTTGGTCTACCAGGCTCCAAAACATCCCAAGCCGCACGTCAAAATCAGATCTAGATTGGAAGCTTTGAATAATTAGAGCAGCTTTTTTCCTCTTAAAAAAATCTTTACCCTAAAATCAGAATAAAAAATATAATAAATGAGTTATATTTCCTTCATGATAAAATTAGCACATCCATTTCAGTTTAATCTATTTCTATTTTAATTTGTTCGAAATTGAATATCGTATTTCTAAAAATAAATAGATTTTTAATATAAAATTTCATTAACACCTCTTATATTTAAGGATTTACATCCACGTGCATAATATTTCTAATACTACTTACATTAATGAGAAAAATAAATAAATAATAAAGTCGAAAGTACTTAATTTTTTAATCAAAGCTAAAATGAGACATTTAACCTAAAAAAAGAGCAATATAAAAAATTATTAAGAAATATGTATACATTTATATAATTTTCCTGACTGAATAATGATATATTATATACACTAACAAAAGCCCTTTGACCACAAAAAATGGACTTGGAATGTTAAAAAGACCAAAACCAAGAAACAGAAGAAATCACGGGCTCATGATATGCTAATTTCTTCTTCGACCCCCGACCCCCAAGATTCTCTTCTCAAGCTTTCTATCTTCCAGTGGCCCCTCAAGACAGTCACCAACCGCCTTACACGTTTTTCCCCCTCTTTACAGAACTCCCCAAAGCTAAGGAAAATTTAGTGATGCATGTGATTCTGTGAAATATTAGGGCCCATTTCACTCTGAAGATTAAAGAACATTGAATTATCCTCATCAGCCTTAATTTTGGCATTCGTAAAACCAATCATATGGCTCGAACCAATTCCATGGCCCCTTGACCTTTGTTCACAATTAATGAGATCCTGGTAAGTACCATTTCCGTGGAAATCTACATTCGGTGCCAACATTAGCTGCTCCAAGAACTAACTGTTCCAAAATAAATAAGCCCCAAAGAGAACTATAGCCAAAACCAGGATTCTTAAGCCACAAGGAGTATCTCTGGAACTGGGAATCTTTCTACAAGAAATGCTTGAGGAATGAGGATTGAACTACTAAAAACAGCATATATCAAACTTACACATTAAACAGCTCTACAATAACAGCTACGGAAAAGAACCCCTCCTACCTAGGAAACATTACAGATGAGAAGAAACGAGACAAAATTGAACACCCAACTGAATCATAATCAATGCGGTGGTGCTCCACGTCGCTCAGTACATAAATGACTAGCAACTATCGATGGGAAATGAAATGCGCAGGTTGAAAGGAATGGTATTTACACGGTTGGAAGATCAGCCCGGAGAAGATGATTAATCAGAGCAATGAAACTTTGATCACTTGAGATTCCAACTTAAATGTGGTTATGGCTCTTCATCAGTTTCTCGTTTCCTCAACAAAGAAGATCCGTTGGTCTGGACACTGCTCTCATATCCACTGCTGTCACCCGATTCAGCTACACGCCTCTCCAGAATCCTCTCCTTCAGACCATCACGATTTGACCTCACGCCAGCCCTACGTTCCTGAAATGAGAGAAGAAACAAAATAAGGAGTCCCATCAAATACAACAAGCTAAGTCATAAAGAGAATACTTCAAAACAATATCAATGGAAATTATCAAGGAGACAGATACTCTCCTCTAACAAGATAAAAGGTAGAAATAAATAGGAGACAATGAGATATTTAACAATTGACTTCAACAAACATCAAAGAAATATAGAAAAAGTTTCCACCTTCCCTCGTTGGTTTCTTTCCTGCCAAAGCCAGTTTTGTTATTTCCACACAATCTCAACTCAAATGAATGACCAACTGTACCTAAGTCTTAAATAGAAATATTAAGAAATACACCCACTCCAATAGAAAACCTTCTTCAAGTCACATAATCAATGTTCAATAGGTATACCTAAGTCTGCTAACATAAAAAAGACCCCATCTAACAGCAACTGAAAACATAAGTTATTCTTTTTTCATGCCTGATATGTATTTATTTACTTTCTAAGTTCTGAAGAAAATCAATATGTGAATTGAAAGGTGCATATTTGTGCCAAATTCCAGTAAAAGGTGTAGCTGCTGCAACAGTTTGCAGCATCACATATGTATCGCCATATTTAATATCAATATTAAATGGCTGTAGGTAAAGGAAGACTTTACTTACATCTCGAAAGGGGAAATCATCAGCCTCTAGCATGTGTATCACATGTCCCATTTTTGGCCTCTTCTGAGCATTAGGATCAACACAACGTAAAGCTACTAAAAGTGCACGTTTCAGTGCTCTTGAAGAAGGTTTTTCAGGCAACTTCGGGTCTAACACTCCCTCTGAATTACGGTTAGAGACCATCGATTTAAGCCAATCGACCAGATTAACCTGAGACAGTTAATTGTTACCCACAATTAAGAACGTAAAAAAATCATTGACAAGAATTAACCTTGATAATCAGTTATACCTCCCCAGCAGGACGACCATAATCCACGGGGTTCCTACCAGTAATGATCTCCATAAGAAGAATCCCAAAACTATAAACATCACTTCTTTCATTCAACATGCCAGTACTAGCATATTCAGGAGCAACATAGCTGCAGAGAAAAATATAGGACGTTTTCAATTTCTTTTATTTAATGAGTTTCCACATTGCCATTTAAAACACCTCATATATTAGAAAAAATGACCAACCCAAATGTTCCCATAACCCGGGTTGTTATGTAACTCCTCTCTGAGCCCAAAAGCTTTGCCAAGCCAAAATCTGACACCTTTGGATTCCACTGCTTATCAAGTAGAATATTGCTTGATTTGATATCACGATGAACAACTTTAGGTTCAAGCCCCTCGTGCAGATAGGTCAGCCTGCAAATTTAATTTTTTAGTGATAAATTCCAAAAGCCTATTGATAAAGGATGGAATCAATAAATGTACCCTTTTGCTGTTCCAATTACAATGTTCATACGAATTTCCCAGGTAAGAGGACTATAAGGCCCTACATCGCCATGAAGCCACTGTTCCAAGTTCCCATTGTCTACGTACTCGTACACAAGCATCCTGAAAAACCCAATCAAGTTCTTTACTGCATAAATCTGGCATAGACGCATTATGTTGTCAAACTAGAAATGATAAACTGTAATGCATAGATGGTAATTTTTAAAGCATTTGCATATATCACATTTGGAATTGACAAGCATAAGACAGGGCGGTTGAGCAAATGCAGGTCAGTTCTTGGAATCTTTGAGGATGCAGACAGAAATTTATGTTCGCTCCTCCAATCAACATAAGAGTTTTAGACAAAATTGGGAGCATAGCATGCAACAATTGTATAAATGGGACAGTTTATAACTTATAAAGCAAACACTCGGTAAAATTACCTATGAGCTCCTTCTGCACAGTAACCAAGCAACCTCACCAAATTCTTATGGCGCACGCGCCCAATTACTTCAACTTCAACCTTGAATTCCCTCTCAGCTTGTCCTCTAGAAAGACAAAGATATAATCAAATTCCACAGAGGTATAACTACAAAGTAATAACCCGGTCAATTATTTTCTCTCATTAGTCTGCATTATCCGGATCCGCCATTGTAATTAAAACTTCTTAAATGCAGAATACATAATTGATCAAGAAACTGGCAAGAATTCGATCTCAAAATTTAAAATCATTCATCATTTCACCCCAATTAACCTCAAGAACGAAACTCCAGCTAATTTAAGAACTCAAAGGATGAAGACATGCAGATATTACACTTTCATGGTCCACATGCATTGATAGAAAGCACGCAGTCTGCATTTCGGGTAAAGGCAATAACTTTAATACTTTTACCTGTTATTAAGCAAATTCTTGACAGCAACTCTTGCATTATCCTCCAAGATACCACTGTAAACTATCCCATATCCACCTTCACCAATTACATTTTCATCAGCGAACCCATTCGTTGACAATTCAAGCTCTCTCAAAGTGTACCAATGGCCCCAACCCAAATGGGACACCTCAGGCACAGATATACCTACTTGATCCCCAGACTTGGCCTCCCCACTGCCATGACCCGACCCGTTGTTCGCCGGCACGACCCGCTCCGGATACGATATCCTGTGCCCCTTCCCAATCTCTATGTGAATTCTCTGATGACCACTTGAATTATCCTCCTCCAACTGATCGGGTTCAGGTAACGGGTCGGGAACTGAAGGAGCAGGGAGGAGGAGCAGCTTCGGGTCAGGGTCGGGCCTATTCCTAGGAGGATCAACTCGGATTTCTTGAATTTCCTTGGAGACTTTGGGGATGATGGGATTTTTCTGCGCAACTAAGGACTTCCTACTGTTGCGCCTTGAAGTGAACCAGAGAGAGATAATGAAAAGAAAAAGCACAATAGCAGCTCCAACGCAAATACCAACCACAACCCACAAGCGTAAACCAAAAATTGAGGTCCTTCTTGAAAGCTCATCGTTTAAAAATGCAGGCTTGTTACCCTCAGACATATCTCTCTCTGTAGATTCTACTCTCTCTTAAACCCCCCTAAAAAAAAAAAAAAGACTATGAAAGTACACTTGAAGAAAAGAAGAACGATAGAAACACAGAAAGAAGCTCTCGCTGTAAGTATGGACTGTAATGCTTCTGAGAGGAAGCATGGAAGTGGGGACTGAATATCGAGTGTAGAGTAGAGACAGAGGCGAGAAAGAGGGGGAGCAGCTGTAATGATGGGACCTCATAGAAATGGAGAGGAACGGGAAAGCCCACTTTGTTTTCTTGTTCCGAGTCTTCAAAATACTTCACTGTTTTTTACTGCTCTACTGTTCATATTATTATTATTAGTATTTATTAATTAATATTAGTATTATTTTACATTAATGCCGATTTCACACTGTTGCCATTAATTTTTTAAGTTAGATTCACTGTTTTCCTTAGATTATCAATCACGATGCCCATGAGTCTGCTCTGGTCGGTAAGGTTGCTAAACTCTTTAATTTTATATATCTCTACTATTTATTTAACATTTCAAGAAAATTCTCATATTAATTTAATTTTGATTTAATGAAGGAATCCGCTGCAGACCTTTTTAATGATATATTGAAATAATGTTTAGAGTTTTTTAAAAAGGATAATTAGAAAATTTTTAAAAAGAAAAAAAAGTTTTATTTAATAACGGAAAAAAGTATCATCTACGTATATTTTAAAATGAAAAAAAATAAAGTCCCCACACACATAAATTCATAATTTGGTTTGAGAGGGGATCAATTCTCATAATTTGAATGCCTGTCTATCTACAAGTAATTGGACAAGACAAAAGGGGGAAGAGAAAATTAGGCACGAATACATTTTGGATGCACATTGTATGATGATTACTCAGCAAGAATGTTTATGTGGGAGAAAGTTTAGTCTTTAATGCTAAAAGTGCTGGGGAGATTATCCTTGGTTTATAATTAGGTTGGGATTATACTCTTGCAAGTGGCTCTTGTTTCTAATCGTTTTATCTCATTAGAATATATAAATTGCACGATATAAACCTCATATCCAATTCGTTCCTAATTATAAACCATTTACTGTTATTTTTCTTATACCTTATTATAAATTTTTATCCATCCCTTTTACATTGCTCATGCCCTTTCTCTTTCCCTGATGGAAAATTATGTTATGAACCCGATCCATTGGATTACGAGTCACATCACCAATTTTTCTTACAAGTACTAGACCCCTTGTGTGGCAAAAAAAAGAAACCTTTAACTTGATATGAATCACAAGGTTCATGTATGGAAATATGGATCAGGTTCATATTAAAATTTTCCTTTCATAAAATATTTTTTAATCTTTTTTGCTCAATGTTCTTTTCCAATAAAGATAAATGGAATGGAAAAAGCTTTATACTTCTTCTGTCAGTAAATATAAATCATTTTAACTAACTTTTTTTAATCGTTAATTATAAATTATTATTTTTAATTAATTAACTTTTTAAATGTATTTTTTCTATATTACCTTTATGACTATCCTTTTTCTTTTTTTATATGTTATTGTTAATTTGAATATCACATAAATAAGGATCGTTTAAATAGAAAAAATATATTATTTTAATATTTTTAAACTCATCCTTGATGACTTATATTCAACATCGAAATCGAAAGCGAAGGAGGCAATAAATTGAGTAACACTTTGAACATGATGGAGGTAGCGTGAGTTAAGAACGGGCAGAACTATTAGAAAGTGGGAGATGTTTCCATACACTTTTAGTCAAAGGTTGCGGGCAGTGTGTAAGTGTAAGGTTTGCCTTTGTCAAACCACGGTGCGACTAAGTTGGTGAAACAATAGGATACTCAAACCCCTTGGTTCGATTATAATTAATGATAATAACATTATATTATTAGGCCAATTATTATGTATTTGGAAATTTGGTGCATAGTGCTTTGTAATTTAGTCGTCTTGGACTTACTTAGAGACTTGTGGTTGTGGAGCGTTACTGTATCTCTAAGGTTGGCGGCTGAGTCACGAAAATATAGAATCCACCGGTTCTCTATTGTTTTATAGATGATTAAAAAATATATAAATATAAATGTAGTTCTTATATTATTTTTAAAATTTTTTTTTTTGAGGAATAATTATGGGTTTACTTTTTTTCATGGTAAATGTAAAACAATATTAAATAGAAGGTAATATTAAGAAGAAAAAAAAATCATAATATGCATAAATTATTGTAAAAAAATTTATATTCTAAACGAAAACAATTTATATGTTTGGATGGAGAAATACCAATTTTCAATGAATTACATTAATAAAAAGAAGAAAGTTAAAAATAGAAACTGAGATATCTCATTCTATATTGGAAATATGTATAATCATGATATGATTGATAAAGATAGATTAAAATACTCATTATCGATTTAGGATATTCATTTTAATATAACGAGAACCGTTATCCTACATGTTGATGGCCATAATCACATTTTGAACCGATCCCGAGTGAGCTCAAATGAAATGCGTCATATGATACACGGTTTTTATTTTATACATGGTCCAAAACCCAACACCGCGAGACAATTTTGCTAATTCCAACTCTACAAATTTATTTATTTTTGTAGTATTTTTTTTTTAAAAAAAAAGAAATGTGAAATGGAAATCCGAGACCCGTGAGTGGTGAGAAGTCTATGTCCCTATTTCAGGGTCAAAAGACTGAACGGAAACATAAAGAAGAAAACCGTAAAAAATAAAAAGCAAAGGGAGAAGAGTCCAAAGAGAAAAAGAAGGGTTTGAAGAAGGAGTTTCGATCCAATCGAATTACTATTACCAACGTGAAAGGAATTGAAGGGAAATGTTTGGGTTTTTTTGTCTTTCTCCTTTTGGAATTTCTTAATAATAATAATAATACCCTTAATTGAATTCCCATGGTTTATTTACATATATGGTCCACGCCCTACCCAACACCATCCTTGAATGAATACCCCAAGGTCCACCAAAGAATTGGGCATCTTTTATTTTCCTAATATAGATGTGAGCCCAATATTCCACTATCTAAATTTAGTTGAAATTTCCATCTAACACTTTTAAAAGTGACAAAGGTCAGACCTTATTAATAATACAATGAAACTCAGCTCAACCCATTATTACTAATTTGATATATTATACGAGATAAAAGGATTAATAACGAGAGAGATATCTTATTTCAAAGACAATTCGATCAAACACACAATAGTGATACTGTTTATCAGTCTGGTACTATTCAGTACGCATCCCACATCGAAAAGGTCATGAACTGACCATATCACTACACGGCTATATAAAGAAGTTCACACCTACTACCTAGGTACGGGACATTTACTACTGCTACTTTTACATCCACATTCTTTTGATCGAACTAACATAAGATTCGGAGAAGTTTCGGGAACACTTATCACTCTGACTATTTACCATGTAGGAGATACGGAATCTGGGAAAAACAACAAGTCTGCCCGCAACAACATCATCCGGAACATAAGCGAACAAACCAGTGACATCATATGGTGCCCATCGTGTTCTTGAGCACGAATTTTCACGACTTACATCTCACAAAGATAAAAGTCTAAAAGAATCATTATGCGGTGAGTTATGTTTTATGCGCCTTATGGGGTTCAAACATAAAATTGATACAAAATCAGTCACGTCCTCCAAAGATCCAAAACATCAGCCACCACATCCTTGTACAGAACGGAAGAGAGTCGATCAAACACATAGAAAAAACACAAAGTCGGATCACACAGGCAGGATCTTGGCCGAATCATACCAGGCCTAATTTTGGCTAAAACCAATTCCTCCTGAATCTCATTTCCAAATCAATGGCCAGAACTTGACCTAAATCAATTAGTAACGACTCTCATTTCTGAATCAAAGGTCGACACTTGGCCAAAATTTATTTGTCATGGATATCATTTCCAAAGCGAATCTCATTTTCGAACAACATGACCAAAACTTGGCCAAAATTTATTCCTTACGGATTTCATTTTCGAATCAAAGGCCAGAACTCAATCGAAACAAATTCCTCCTGGATCTCATTTCCAAATCGGATTTCATTTCAGAATCAAAGGCCAAAACTTAATAGAAACAAATTCCTCTAGGATCTCATTTCTAAATCAAAGAGCAAAATGTGGCCGAAATACATTCCTTCCAGACCTCATCTCCAAAGTGGATTTCATTTCCTAATCAAAGGCGAAAACTCAGCCGAAATTCATTCCTCCCGAATCTCATTTCTGAATCAAAGGCTAGAACTTGGCGGAAACCAATTCTTCCTGGATTTCATTTCCGAAGCGGATTTCACTTCTGAATCACATGACCAAAACTTGGTCGAAATTTATTCCTCACGGATTTCATTTCCGAATCAAAGGCCAAAACTTGGCTGAAACAAGTTCCTCCCAAATCTCAATTCCAAAGCGGTTTTCATTTATGAATCAAAGGCCGAAACTTGATAGAAACAAATTCCTCCAAGATCTCATTTTCGAATCAAAGTCCAAAACTTGGCCGAAACTAATTCCTCCCGGATCTCATTTTCAAATAAAATTTCATTTCTGAATCAATGCCCAAAACTTGGCTGAAACCAATTCCGCCTGTATCTCATTTCCGAATCAAAGGCCAAAACGTGGCTGAAATTCATTCCTTCCGAACCTCATCTCCGAAGTGGATTTCATTTCCTAATCATAGGCCAAAACTTGGCCGAAATTCATTCCTCCCGAATCTCATTTCCGAATCAAAGGCCAGAACTTGGCCAAAACCAATTCTTCCTAGATCTCATTTCCGAAGTGGATTTCATTTCCGAATCAAAGGCCAGAACTTGGTCGAAATTAATTCCTATCAGATCTCATTTTCGAAGCGGATTTCATTCCCCGATCAAATGGCTGAAACCAATTTCCAAATCAGGAGTTCCCGCACTCCCATATCGATAAAAACTCATTCCCGGATCCAAACTCACCTCCGGATTTCATTCCCTAATCAAATACCCAAAACAAATTTTCGAATTAGGAGTTTCCACACTTCCGGATAGATAAAAACTCATTCCAGGATCCAAACTCACCTCCGGATCTCATTTCCAGATCCAAACTCACTTATGGATCTTATTCTAGGATCAAATGGACGAAACGTGGTGAGGAGTTCCCACACTCTCGGATCGATAAAAACTCATTCTCGAATCCCAATTCATTCCTCCCATATCTCATTTCCAGAACCACTTGGCCGAAACCAATTCTTCCCTGATCTAAATTTCAAAACTCTTTCCCAGATCTAAATTGCGAATCTCCAAGATCCCATTTCCAAAACTTGGCCGAAACTCATTCCCCAAAGTACAAAAACTTTCCCCGAAACATTCATCTCACAAAGATGAAGTACAAAAATCCGAAAGTAAAAACTTTTCCCGAAGCATTCATCTCACAAAGATAAAATACAAAAATCTGGAATTACATAGGCCAAATCATGACTTTTTACACTCAAGTCCAAAACTCATGGCCAATTAATGAGTTTCTACACACAAGGCCGATACAAATGGCCGAATCATGACTTTCTATATTCACACAAGGCCGATACAAATGGTCGAATCATGACTTTCTACACTCACATAAGTCCTGATTTCACACATTCGGCTCACATATGTTCAGATTTAACACATTCAAATCATGAGTTACCACAACTCCTGGAACAAAAATTTCGAAACTCAAACTTTCAGACAAAAGGTTAAAGTTGATATTCATGACTTACATCTCACAAAGATAAAGTCAAACACATGACTGAAATATATGTGGCCGAATCTTGAGTTTCCGAAACTCAAAACTTTCAACCGAAAGGTTAAAGTTTATATTCATGACTTACATCCCACAAAGATAAAGTCAAACACATGGTCGAAACATACATGGCCAAATCCTGAGTTTTTGAAACTCAAAACTTTCAGCTGAAAGGTTAAAGTTCAAATTCATGACTTATATCTCACAAAGATAGTCAAACATATGGCCGAAACATGAGTTTCTACATTCACGAAAGGTTGAAACACATATGACCGAAATCATAAGTTCCGATACTCACATGGTAGAATCATAAGGTAAAAATGCTTAGCCCGACTTTACATTCCTTCTTGTTTGGAAGGGGCATATGCCATATTGGCAAGATTGTAAGACATTCTTTTTTTCCAAAAGGGCATATGGTGTATGCCATATTTCAAGGTCAATAGTTTGACCACATTTTTTATCATGATAACTAGGTAATTAAGCACAAATCTAACACTAAACTTAATCTGTGTATGGAGAGCTTAATTTGATATATTACAAGAGTTACACCTACTATTTAGGTACGGGACATTTACTACTACTACTTTTACACTTGCATTCTCTCTACCGAACTAACTTAAGTTTCGGAGGAGTTTCGGGAATACCTTGCCACTCTGACTCTTTACTGTGCAAGAGATCCGAAACCTGGGAAAGACAACAAGTCTACCCTCAACAACATGATCCGGAACCAACGTCAGTTAGCCGAAACCCAAGCAGACAAACCCACTACATCACCATGCAAACCTAAATGGTTGTTGATGCACGAAATGAATCACTAGCCGGACATTCTTTTTTTTGGGTTTAGAACATTCAACATTCCTACACTAGTAAGACTAAGCCAAATGCAGCCTGAATTGTACCGTGGAATCTTAACTCTTACTGGAGATAAAATCTGACCCAAAATTATTTCAATATTACAATTTGAATGGCTAAGAACTTGGAAGCAAAATGCTATTTGTGTCTAACCAAATACATGGAAGAATTTTTTGCAGGAAGTACTTTTGTTTCCATTAAAAGTTAAAAAGAGTACTAGTTCAATCATTTTACAAGAGAAACACAACGTGAGAATTTTGTTAAAGTCTGTTTCACCGGAATTAGACTTAGGTGTCGGTATGAACAGCCTCTTTTATGTCAATTTGTGACGCCTGTAATGTTCAAACAATTTTGTATTTCACGTAAAAGGACAGGAGGAAATTGATGTGTTATATTAGTAAATTAAGTGTTTTATTTATTTATTATCTTCCTATATTCTTAATTATTTATTAAGGGATATTATTCTTATGAGTAAGAATTAATTTGATATTATCTCTTTATATGAATAATTTAAATAGTGTTTCTGATTGTTAAATTATTCTTTGGACAAGAATAATTCGTTAAGATTAGCTTATGCTTATTCTCTATGATTAATATAGAGATACTAATAGATTAGAAAATGGAGAAATCACTTTCTATTTAAGAATAAACATCAGAAGTATTTGTGGAGACAAATGACTTGAATATGTTACATATCAATTAAAAGTATAATCTCATTCATTAATTGATTGTAATTGTACATATATTTTCTAGATCAAAAATACTATACGTGAGACTTATATTTGAGTATATGAAATTTACTATAACTATATTTACTTATTCGACTAAATGGCAAGGTAATATGTAATTCTTAATATTTAATTATGAAGTTATGTATTAATCAGTGACAGGATCAATTATTTCATAATTAAATAAGTGAAGTATAATATTTAATATGATTTTGCTAAGACGCGCTCCAACCGTTACCGTAATGGAATTCTTGCTCCGCTTGGTTGGCTGCATGAGCACTGTAGCAAGAATTCCGTTACGGTAATGCTTGGAGCACGTATTAAGGCACACTCCGGAGCGCGCCTTAGCAAATCCGTATATTTAATATGTATTACATTTATCTTGATTAGAAAGTTTTTAGCCAAGACCATTATATAGAAAAATATTTCTCGAATGGTCAAGTGATTAAATAGAATAAGATGTATGATTAAGTAATGAAATTTACTTAATAAGAATATAAATGGATATATTGAATGCAGGGTAACTTCAATATGATTTTAATAACGAAAAATTAATCCTTTTCTATTTATTGAATAGTCATAATATGTAATTAGACGTCACTAATAACTTATGGAAGTTTAAATATACTTTAGGAGAATATTCAAGTTAGAATTATCTAATTAATTTTAATTTCTATTGCCAATAATTAATGAACCTAAAAAGTCACACACAATAAAATCAAAACTTAATGACATTAAATTTTTTACCTTATTGGTAAAAGAATACTAGTATACTCTGAAGCTCAAAATTAAGTAACAAGACTATAGGCTTGTATAATTTAATTAATTAGTTAATTAATTAATTCTTAAAACTAGTTTGAGATCTCTTTCTAAAAGGAATAAGAAAGGGTTCAACTAATGAATTCAAACCATCAAAACCAAATCGTGAAAGTTTATTTATAAACCTTTTATGATTATCCTAAAGGTAGCTTAAATATACATAAACAATTGTTAGTTTTTTGTGTGTATAGTCACAAAGTCGTTAACCACTGGACTCATATGGATGAGGAGACTCAACAATTGAGGAGCTAATTGAATAGTAAATCTACATTCGAAAAAAGGTAATTATATATCTAAATCTCTATATATATAGAAAATGATCATAAATATGGTGAGTGATACGATTGAAAAATTATTTTGGTTTCCACTGCATTGTTCTGACATGATGTACACCATGCCTTGCACAAAAGGTTGGCCTTTCTGGCTATTATGACGATACGCCTGAAGATGAATTGTTCCCGGAGCAACTCATGTCTAATGGCAAGTGTGATAGCGTATCATCTCGGCATATGTCCTAAACATAGAAGGGAAATTGACATGTCAATTTCCCAACACCTTGCATGAAAAATCTGCCATAACTCTAAATGTACATACCTTTGCAGATGCCAAGTGATTGAGTAGTCCATAATGACTTGGAAATGAGGACTCCAATCCAAAGGAAGTTCCCGAGCCTCCGTTATTTGTTATTGAAGGTACAAGTAGTTGATGGCTTGAGCCTTTGGGGTTATCTCCAAACACATTTTGCATCACAATTTCTTGGTTACCAGAAACTACATCTGCTCCTCTGCTTGTATTAGGTAACACGTTTCCTTCATCAAACTCCACGGGTAGCTGCATTGGAGGTATGCATCCTGATAGATAATTAGGATGTAAACTAAATCCATTTCTCATCGTCAACATCTGAGAACCCAAAGAAGCCAAAAATGACTTAGATAAGCGAAACTTGAAATCATCCTCTCTACTAGCAGAAGTATTAGATGGAGAGTAACTTCACATAGAACAAAAGACTGCAGCTCAGCAAGTCAATGATCAGAGAATGCGAACTTAATTGTATCTTTTCTCGGAAATGACTTGAAGATGACAATCAAGATTCTTTCTTTTAATAACGGTATTCCAGAAGTGAAATTCTGCAAAGATAGGGTTGTATATTTTCTACACAAACTATTACCATTCATGCATTGGAAGAATAAAATTGATTGTTGCAACTATTAAGTGAATCAGGTGGAACTAGAACATCACAAGTACGACATCCTATAATTCATTAAATTTTCCTCACACATAAAGGATGTAATTCTTAAAATATAACATTATATTCACCAGAGAAAGATTCTGAAATGCATCAATTCCAAAAGGTTAAAGTCTAGTGAATTTTCAGACCTACAACTTCTGAAATTACCTTCATTGGTCATGTCATTCCTACAAATTAATTACCTCCACCAACAATTTTTGCTTTACTCTCACCTGACCAAAATTCACACCACCTACATGAAAAGAATATTTGGCCTCAAAATAGGGGAAATGAAAAGAATAAAGTGATCGCTATCTATCAGATTTGGCACCAAAATTAACCTATGTAAGTGAAATAGAGACCCTTGCCCTAATATTAAAGTTATTTTTCTTTAAGCCGTAAAATATGAGGGATACCTTCCCCCACTAAGAGTGACTTCAGACATCATTAATACTAGGTCTTCTTAAAATTCTTTGCGCACGAGAAACACCAAACAATCAAAATTGTTGAAATTTTCTTTCAAGTGCCCAGGAGAAAAGGCTTTGCACAACAAAATTCTGGACTCTACCCTGCAACCACTCTCCTGATTATCATGTAGTGTACTTTATAGAAAGGTTAATACTAAAACTTAAGTCCAACCACCCTTTTGGACAAATGTTGACATTTATAATGTACCACTTTCTTAACATGGTTTTTGACGAAGAATCACTTGGTGTTGCAAGAACATTATATTTTTTCTCTTAGAACTCTCGGGAGGAACTTCCAAAGCAACCTATATATATGCACATAGCACATGCAAACAAAAAATAAGGTTACACTATAGAGGAAACAGTGTAGAGTTGCACTTACTATCTTATTATTGAGGTTGCAGCAATAAGGCTCTTGAAAAGAAAAGGGTTGGGTTTAGAAAGAGATAGAGAAGTTCAGTTGGAGATTAGAAAGCAGATAAAGGATGCAGATATATGGTTGACCTCACTTCTGGAATTCTACATATGTTTTCAGTAATAAAAAGGAGTTAGAAAAACTCAAACAAAATTCATTAAGGCTGTTGTTAATTGCTCACTATAATTTTTTGGCAAATGACTGGTCATGCTAGGAGTTTCGCTTGTCAAACTACCTAAGAAGACTATTTACATATAAATGATAATTGGAGGTAAAATGTGCCAATTGGCTT
Organism: Parsonsia alboflavescens; assembly: GCA_028571225.1. Lineage (NCBI taxonomy): Eukaryota > Viridiplantae > Streptophyta > Magnoliopsida > Gentianales > Apocynaceae > Parsonsia > Parsonsia alboflavescens. The sequence continues at coordinate 2,331,390 of JAOXNR010000030.1, forward strand.
AAAGCCCATTGTTTTCAATGAAAAGAAAATTACCAGTTTGCATAAGAAGCTCTTCAAGAAATTCTAGTGTAACGAATTTCTTTCCTAAATTCCCCAGAATACTCTAGGTAGAGGATAATTTGAGGCCATACAAGGTGATTGCCTTAGATGCAAATGGATCTAGTACAAAAGAAAAAAAGGAAGGAAAAAAAAAGAAACTACTAGTTTGCATAATAAGCCTTTTCTAAAGAAATTCACAATTAAAGCACATAAACAGAATCCATTAAGTGCATTATGCCTACTATACTCTTGGACTTAGCTTTTCTACACATTATTAGTAAAGTTTTGAAACCAAGAGCAAAAAGAGAACAAGGACAATTCTATATACTTTGTTGTGCTTGAGGAAAGAAGAAAAGATAATTGAATACTTGATGAAAGAACGTGAAAATATTTTATATTACTTAGCAAAAATTTAATTTCAAGATGCAATAAAATCTTGTATTTGAGTTTTGATATCAACAGACCTGATGGTGCATATCCTTCATATTGTAAGACTGAACAGAAGGCCTTTGTATATGTTCATCAAGAAAAACAGAGTACAGAAGTATGCTATAACAATACCAATAGTTCCTATAAGGTAAGTAGTCAGAATTTTTTAAATACATGAAAAAGTTGCAAACAGACAGCAGTTTGTGGAGAAACAGAACACCTGAACTTTTAGTTGTAGCTGCTTAAGGTATTCAATGGCTTCATCCAACATTGATGCCTTATCCGTCTGTCAATCAAATGAATCACAAACGATAGATCAAGCTAAGTCATGGTGCCTAAAGAACATAAATTATATCCTGCAAACGTTCATCCAACACAAGAAAAACGCATTCAACCTTATTAGAATTTGGAATTAGGTTCTGCAAAGCTTTCAGTTTCTCATTGATTCTACTCCTCCTCCTCTGTCAACAAATGGTTATTTAGTCACTCCAGAAAAAAAATATAAAAGTTCTTTTATCTTTTTGCTAGAGAAATTATAGTTTATGTTAGAGGAAACCTTTTCAGACAAATTATGAACCTCCGCTGATCTACTCCTCTTCGAAGACCGTGAATGGATCTGATTTACAGCACTGGCAGAAGCCTCTGATCCCTTCAAAAATAGATAAATACCAGACACCATAAACCCACAAGCGTGAGCAATTTCGTTTTGCTCACTAAAATGGAAAAGAAGCCAAAAGAACAAGCAAATTCGAATGTAAAGTTGTCATCAACCAAACATAAAAAATTGCAAGCCTGACGGCCCATGTTTTTTTAGTTTTGGGTCATGAAAAATAGACTAAACGATTATGTACTGATTCTGCAGGATTATCCAATATTCAAATGACAAATAAGCAGCTAAAAACCACAAAGTTTGAAAAAGAAAATTCAGTACAAAGGAGAAAATAATACATGCACACATCTAAACACATTAAAAAAATGTATAATTCGACGGAAAAAGACAGTATCTTTAGCTCAAATTCTCGATGAGCACACCACAAATTTCAGCTCGCAAATAAAACCAAAGCGTATAACTATCACCTTGATCAAATTCAAACTCTCCCCTCTCTTCATTGAAGAAGTAACAGCATCATAATCTCCACCTGCAGCTGAAGAAAAAGTCTTCTCAACTCTTTCTTTCGCCCTCCCGAAGAGACCCCCAGGATCGGAGAAATTGAGGCTAGGAGCGGAAGAGGAGTTAAGCATATTACCGGAGCTGCGGTAGTCAAGCATCAAAGATTGACTAGCAGAAAAACCACCGGCGGCCGTGGCCGGCGAACTCTGTAGAAGATTATGAAGAAACACGCTCATGTCTTCGGGTTCAGGTCCCGGTTCAGATTCGGGTTCATATGAAGAACGATCATCGGCTCCGTACAGATCCGACATTGAATTGTAAATTTCGTTTCAGTTCTAACAAGAAATTCTTCAAAGGAAACCGAATTTTGATTCGCAAGAGCGAAAAATTTTGCTGCCTTCTGTGTTCTTGTCTTCTAAAACCGTGAGCAGAGCTGAGAGTTGGGGAGTGTGTATGTGTTCTTCCGCTGTCTCTCTGTGACAGAAAGTGATTTATTTGAAGCTTAAAATGGGATTAGAGAGTTTAATTTTTTTGTTAATCCGGTTTGATTTTCTCTCCCGCCTTAATTGTAATTTGGTTTTATTTATTCTTGTAAAGCCCCTGATGTTTTTAGTCATTATGAATATTTCCATAATACTTTAGGTTATTATGAAAACACCAACACAATTTCCAATAAATATTTATACTATTATTTTACTCTCTCCTTTTTTTTGCCATCATTTTTAAATTAATTTGAGAGCTCAATGTTTATTGTGAATATGCTCTCCCTTTTTTTTTTTTAATCGAAATCACATTTATTATCTTGCATAACTTAAATCCATAATTGTATTATCATTTGAATGAGTCTTATTTGTCCCAAATTACTTTATTTGGATATCCTAATCCCGACATGGGTTCTCCTCCTCTCCACGACAAATTATATCCTAATCATATTTACTTTTGAATCTTATGATTATCCCACCATTGTTAAAGAAGAAAAGCAAAGTTTGTTGAAACATTGTTAATGTTGCAAGAAGAGTTATCTTTTGGGGTTGGACTTCTGATTAATGTTATTATAAAAATGCTGCTGCTTCTCTGCTAAGCTTCACTTCACCAAAAGACCAAAAGAGTGAGACAGCAGCAGAGAGATGAGATGAGGGAGAGAAGGTTTTGTTTTGGCTTGTTTTCTTGACGATTTGATTTGGTTGATTGCCTTATCCATGAAACCCATTCCACTCGTATACCCGCAAACAGAACAGGAAATCATTTAATAACGTTGCACCGTTCCCAAGGTTCATTTGTATATATGCCAAGTTGCGTGTGATTTGCATTTGGTGAACGGTCTTATTCCGCACAAATTAAAAAATAGAAAGCAAAAAAGAAGAGCACAATGAGCATATGCTTTGTCTTTCTCCCTTAATTATGATTCCAGATTTCTAACCACCCAAAAATCTCCATTTTTTTTAAAAAAAAATTTTAAAATTGAGATTTCATCTCCTAAATCAATTATAATTATACCTTAAAAATTAACATGAAAATGTTAAAATCGAATTAAGTCAAAAATAAAAATAAATTATGCAAGGGGAAAAAAGAAAAATTTCAAATTCCTTATTTCTACCAAAATTTTTAGATGTGCTTGGACTAACTTACAACCCAGACTCGGAAATTTGTAGGCGGGGGGATAAGGGAAGATGGTTGTTTTTGGTCTCATATTTTCATAATAAAAGTTACCTAAAAGAACGACGAAACCATGCCCCCAAAATTGACAAAGAGAATAGCAGACCCGATTCAGAATATATTATCCCTCCCTATCGGCACAGCATTAAACAAATGGATGCTAAAAATATAGATGAAAGAATGGTACCATGAGGGAACAGACATCATCTTCAGACCTTCCTTCCTACCATTTTATGTGGAAAGACAATTAACAGAAGAAGTGTTTTCTTTTCTTTTATTCCTGAACTTGGTTAAAAATTGGAACGGTCCCTCACAGACTCAGCAGACTTTCATCCATCACACTGTTCACCAGATAAATAAGGAAAAGAAAAAAGGATGTGGGGTGTTTGGGCGTGGGGGGAATGCTACAAGTGGTATTTATCAACCCCTTTTTTTTAAAAAACCTTTTTCTCTCCTTTTTGCCAAAAGGATCGATATTTTTGAAGTTCATGGTGTCTTTTTCACATTAAATTCAACAAAAACATAGAGAATCCGCAGGAAGGAAATCTTGGGCAAAAATGCCTCTTCTGAAAGATGCTCATGGTTGTCAAATGAAATATCATTCCAGTGACCATGAAAAGACTAAAAACACCCCACAACACATACGAGGGGAATTCTGCATCAGTAAAGAGCAAATATATAAAATAAAATCAAAAATAGAGCAGATTCAAACAATATTGTGAATTTTCCAATAATCAATTGAATACCTGACTAAATAAAATAAGTCGAAAAGGACCTGTTTATCTGTTGAAACAAATGTATTGGACCAAAATAATCATATGAAGAGAAGTACATAAATCTTCCTAGTTGCAAGGAGTGCCATAATTGAGGGAAAAAGGTATAATCTTGCACTAAAATAGTTTTCCAATCGCAGTCCACCCACGTCTTACAAGCAAATGAGACTTTACTGGCTAAAAGCTATTGTCTTTGTGTCATTTAGCCAGTCCGGTGGTTTTACATATAGGACATATATTCTTGTGGATGAGCCATTGTTTGATGCACTCGGAATGAAAATCATGTCCACAGTCCAGCGCACCAAGATTTTCACCATCGTTGTACTCTTCCTGCAAAACAATGGTCAAATAAAAATGAGGGAAGCAACTGGAAGGAGCAGCCTGAAAGGCATGACCAAAATTGAAGAAAAGGAAAAGCAAAAAAAAAAAATGTCATTCACAGAGAATTAAGGAACATATTTCACCTGGCAAATACAGCATGGCTCTGCTTCCACCTCATTCATTTCACTGCCTACATATTTCCGTTGCTTCAGCTGTCTCAAAATGGTTTCTTCATTCAACCCCGTGCTCACATTTCCAATGCGTTCTTCCAATGCCAACAATTCCTGCACCCAACCCTAACTCAGAGAATGTTTGACCATACTAGAGACACAGGACACGGTAAAAGTATTGGGTCACTTACCTCATATGACATATTATCTACATCGAGTCGCATATCCCTATGGCGATCATGAATATCAGCCATCCCAAAAAAGACAGATTGATCAAGAATCATAACATCCTAAGAAAAATAGAAACAACAATTATATTACAGAAAGCAATCTAGAAATCATCATCTCAAATTCTTTAGTTAATGGTAATAGTCAGCTGTCATCCCAACACTAGAGTGGGTCAGAACAGCATTTGCTTGATAATTTTTCAACATTTCTTCGTAGGAATTGGGTACCCTACATTTTGCTACAGAGTAAAGCTAAGCGCAGGTTGCCTTTCAATTTGATAAACAAATGTGACAGCATGTTGTGAGTATTCACATCCTTTAGATATAAAAATCAGATAGCACAATGTAAGCACTTGACCCAAGGCAATCTGGTCAAGAAGGTAAAATTTCTATTATTATCCTATCTTCAACCTAACTCTTATCCACTATTCATTTAAGCAACCCCATTGCAAAAGATTTCATCTCAATATTTCACTTAAATCTTTAACTCAGCCCATTAGGGAGCAAATTTGTCAGTTGAAGGAAAAAGAGAATGAGAAGAAACATGGGCTCATATTCTCCCAACTTCAGATTTCTTTTCTCCCCTGAACTCCCAAACCGAACCAGACAAAAATAAGCTTTAACAGGAAGAAACTGCAGGGATGACATACAAGCAACCTCCAGGTACCATTTTGAATATTCCTAGTGACTAAACATATATAAATCTAACCTCAAACCGCAGACCCTCCCCCCTGCGCATAAGGTCCAAGACATTCCGAATCTGCAAAACATCAAAAAAAGAAAAGAATATTAGAAGCAGTCAAGTAATGGCATAGATAATTAATAAAATTACTTTTGTAAAATTTATCTGTCCTATTAAGACAAACATATCAGAAACCAACTCAGAATTCACAAGTTGAAATTTCAAAGGAAATTACCATATCATTCCAATGTAAACCAACCTGTTTAAGTTATGACATGCAGGATGTCCTCAGCCATGATGATTTTATTTCTTTTAGATGTAACAACAAATGATCAAGCAATAACAGAAGTCAAATTCATGACTTCAGTATGTTCAATTCTTTGACCCCAAAACAGAGGCTGAAGAAATCACAACAGGAATGAAAAATAAGATCCAAGGCATTGCAATCTTGTCAGCTGATGACATTAAGGATCTCTATTTCCAAAGCTAGAGAAATTATTCTCAAAAGATTTCTAAAAATAAAATTATAAGAGAATAAGAATTTGATGGAACTCCTTGAAACTTTAAATTAACAACTTGTCCTTTCCTAGGGCAAATGGGAAAGTATATTTTCTCAAACATTATTTAAGATAATTGATGCATAGAAAAATATGTGAATTCACCAAGAACGTTAATCAACCCTAATTACAACCAATGGCATATACTATATTCAAGAATCATCATAAAATGTTATACATACCTCGGACACTAGCCTACTTCTTCCTTCACTAGCAGCAGCCAAAGTTCTCAAGGAATAAGGAATTCCCAAGGCACCATCAAGGTGTCTCTCCAACAACATTGCCGATCTTGAATTTCCATGACGCCCATGATTACCGGATCCAGAAGGAAGTGCCATCTCTTGTGAAGAGGATGCTCCTGAATGCAAAGTTGGATAATTGCTGTTCTGACCCCCAGACTCGGTGTCACTTGAAGATAATAAAGATCTTCTGACATATTCGGATAGTCTACGGGGATATTGCGAAGGGTTTCGATGGGGAACCCATGAAGGGCCTGCTGAGTGGACCCCTGCACCAGAGCCAACTCGAGGAGTGGATGCTACATTTCCAGGAATACTAGCATTCCCACCACCCAAACTCCAGTTAGGAGGATTTGGTAAGGGAGTTCTAGTGTCAGAAGCTGGGACAAACATTGGATATTCTGAAATATTTCTTGTTGGCACACCTGCTGAAGTAGAAACATCATATGGTGCAGCATCTCTATTCCCAGAATTAGTAAAACCCGATGAACTTCCAGTTCTTGAGCTAGATGCACCGTTCCATCTTCCATGTGGGTTCCGCCGAAACGAAGTCCCTTGCACTGCAACACACTGGCCTTGAGGATTTGTATTCTCTGTCGAAGGTGCTGATCTCAAATCCAAAGTATTATTCCGAGGAAGTACCCTAAAGGACTGCTGTGGTGTAGCTGAAATAGCAGCACTTCCCATACCAGTCTCTGTAGAATATATGCTATTAGGAACAGAATCTTGTTGATGTGAAGAATTTATCCTCAACCGAAAATTTCTCCGTGAACTCAGATTCTCTGTTGTTCCAGGAGCAGTTAATGCAGAAGAATTTTCAGAAGTTACATGGCCAACACTTAATCCCAATCTTGGGTTTACCTGCTCAGCCACATTAATGCCAAATTCTGCAGGGCTGGCTATGCTTGGGCTACTGGAAGAGTTATGCCTAACTGATGCATGCCATAGACTACTTTGAGTGTGCGGAATATAACTTGTACTTCCGCTTCCAGAAGATTGCCCAGCACTTGCTTCCAGTGCCTTTCTTTTGCAAGATAAACGTCGACCATCCAATGAAGAAGAGCCTGGTCTTCCATCACTCTCATCCACCAAAAATCCACCGCTTCCAGAGGACACCCTAAAAGGATGGGAAGAGCTACTAGCAGATGGTAACCGTTCATTTGCTGATCCACCAGACTTATATGCATTAGGACATTCCAGTACTTGGCAATCATCATCCTCATCTGTAACATATTCTGAATTCATGTTTAGATCACAATGTGTAGCATTGGGTTCAGAATTTTGTGCAAAGAAAGGTCCATTTCCATCTTCATTGTTATGCAGATTGATAGGGACATTATTCAATGAAAGAATATGAGAAGGTTCATGTTGCTGCCTCTCTGAGCTAAGCACAGCTCCGGGACGAACATTAATTGGTGATGACCATCCATGCTCAGTCTTCTGATCATTTTGATAACTTTCACTATGTCTAGAACTGCTTTCACCAAAATCCCACCCACCCAAATTCTGACCCTGTTGGTTTGCAGCACTCAGATACCCAACACTCGTATTATTTGATGCTATCGTATACTCAGGTAGCCGGTTCTGAGCAGAATTCCTCATACTAGACCAGCGCATCTGCTGGTCTAAACCAGTATCACTTGATGAAGACCCATGATTGAAGCCTAAAACTTCAGGCAAGGAACCGACAGCACCACGTTGCCCTTGCATTAGGGCTTAATGAATCAATCAAGGATGAAAGAGCTATTACCAGGTACTTCAAAAGACAGAATGTCAAGCAGATGTTCTTCAGCAGGTCTGAAAAAAATAAACCAACAATTTCTCATGAGTGTATCTCGTAGTAAAATAGAAAGAAATCCTCTGGCTATCATGTTTAAGCATATGATTATACAAAATACTGATGAAAAAATGAACAATCAAAGGATATTAACTTTCAGCCTCAAATTACAAAATGCTCAGTGTTATAGCAGTTCCCACCACTGCATTGCACCTATAAGAATGCACCCCACCTCCTTCATTACCACAGGACAATGCTAGTGCAAACAAGCCAGAAAACATTTTATGCATGCCGATCAAATCTTCAAATTTGCATGACAGAAATGCTCATATGACCTCCAGGCTGATAGACAAAGGCATTTCCCAAAACCTTTGCACTGAACTTAATTAGACTACTAAGAGCATAACAAGGTTTAAAAAGACCAAAGGATGTAATTGCACCATTTGAATATATTTTACTACACCACATCCATCGCCAACAACTTCAGGCAACAGAATCAACAAACAGAAGCACAGATATAAAAAACTTTTAAGGACCGAACTTTTCTTCTGACATCCCAATCTTTACACAGAAGCAAAGACCTAAGAAGCATCACCGACCAGACAATAACATTGCACTAAAAGAATATTATTTCATGGAAAATAAAAGTTGCCAAGCATCAATCGACATAGACTCTCATTAAAATGGACTGTTTTTTCAATAAAAAGATAAAAGAATTCTTCTTTTTAGGACCGCATACAATTTTGTAACCGAAGACGGCTTCTTGCATAAGTCCCAAATCATTCAAAAAAAAGTAGAGGCCCTCAGAAACACCCCACCTCCAATCAGCACTTCAACCAACCATCCAATGAGTCAAACTCCCTAAAACCACAAACAAAGGGCGAAACGAAGGAGATAAAAGGCAGGAAAATGAAGCGCTGAGGCCAATCGAAAAACAAACAGAACCAAAAGGGTTCGCGTATATCATCACACAAAACAAGAAGAGTTTATGATGCTGTGAACCAAGATCAAATAAAAAACATAAAAAAAAAACAGAATTTTTACCAGCCAAAGAGCAGCAAAACTGAGCGACGACCTGAAATGCAAGAAAAGCGTTAAAAACAGAGACTTTAGAGCAAAACAACCAGTAATAAATTCATCTCCTCTCGGAACCCTTAAAATCAGATCCTTATTAGGCAATATATGAACCATAGGAATCAGGAAAACCCACCTCGGCGCTCAAGAAACGATTGGGAAGGCAGAGACAGATACAGAAAAGGAGTAAAGGGTGGAAAAAACAAAAGAGAGAGAAGGGTTTGGAAGACGATGAGGAGATGGGAAAGAAATGGTGGGTTGTGGGTGTGAAAGAGAATTGGAAGAAAAAAGAGAGAGCGAGAGAGAGAGAAAGAGGATGCTATTACACAATAGGAGAGGTGGGATAATGAGGTTGATTAAAGCCGACACTAATCTTTAATTTATTTTACTATATAGTAACAGCACTTCATGGGAGAGAATCTACCAAGAAACAGAATACTAGTAAAAAGAAAAAAAAAATTGTCTAATGGTAACTTATAAAAAAATAAATTGCAAAATGGGTTCAGTAGAAAAAGAAGTTGCCACACAACAAGGCACAACAAACATAAGCAAACCAACCAAAATTGAATTGTCAAGAAAGTGAAATGGGAAGGAAAGGAAAGAAAAATGAATACACTTATCAAGGAGGAGGAATTGTCACGTTCATGATTTGAGGCTGAAAGAAAGAGAGATGAGAAGGCCCGGCCTCCTCCTTCCCTTCCCTTCCCTTTACCAAATGGCTCTGTTAACGCTATTTACAAGTCTTGTCTCTCCCCACACACCACCTTTCTTTCTTTCTTTCCCTCTCTCTCACACACCTCACCACACGATGTCTTGAAATCAAAGCTCTTCTTTCAAGGCGCGCCGAAGGGAGAGTCATAAGAATCCATTTGGCACAGAGAGAGAAGAAAAGAGCTTTGTAAATGGGAAAAAAGCGGTTCTTAATTGGACTCTCTCCTCTTCTTTCTTCTCCTACTATTACATCTTCACGCCAAGCAGCTGTATTGTTTTGGCATCGTCATCGCATGCCTGTCTTTCCACCATTTTTTACTACTCAAATATATATCATTTTTATTTGATAAAAAATTTAAAAGAGTTTTAATTTTTAAAAAATTACTAATTTATCGACTTCATGAATGTAGTTAATGATGAGAATATCATGTGAATGAATACAAGTCTTTAAATAAAAGAGAGGATCGATGAAATTTTAGTATTAAAATTAATGATATTTGAATTTTGGACGGAAAGAGAATATTTATATATATATATATGGATAATGCTATAGAGTAAATTACATAATGTATTATTAAATCTCTAATAATCAAAATCAATGATTAATATCTGATTTTATTTTGAAAAATAAAATTTTCAATAAAAAAATAATTAATCGTTAATTTTGACTGTTACAGATTTAATAGCATTCATTTTTATGTGTGTATATATATATATATATATATATATATATATATATAGAGGGAGTATTCTTTATAGTTTCTACGTGTGTTTTGGGTAATTTCCTTTCTTTTGCTTTACTTTGCCTTGCTTTTCTCTTTCTCTTTGGTTTTTGGTGATCGGTGGTGGGTACTTATCCCTCCTTCCTTCTTATACCTTTCCTCACATGCTTCTACACCCTCGCCTGTCCTTTTCCTCGTTCCCGACTCAAACTTTATTATTATTTTGACTTGCCCTGCTTTTATTAATTCAATCCCTATAATTTAAATTTTAACTCGTGCGAAAATAGAGGATATTCTCATTGATTTACATGTTTTGTAAATAATAATATTTTTCAGATGGAAATTTTTAAAATACATTCTTTTAATTTTTGTCATATTTTGATAACAAAATCCTTCCAAAAAGTTATTAATTTTTGTATTATTTTCTTTTGTCATTTATTAAAATCGCATTCATTGAATGTTGAAAAAAAAAAATTTTGTATGGTTGAGTGCAAGTTTTTTATTTCAATTTATTATTACTCTTGAATCTTGATAACTTGATTCTTATATAAATATAAATATTTTTTTTTAAGCAAAAAAAATTATAAATTAATAACTATAACATGTTTGCATTAATAACCTCATTTAAACTGCAAATAAAAAATACTTCCTCCGTCGAGAATGAATATCTCATATTTTATTTTCTAAATTACTAGTAATTTTATTATGAAAATTGATAATGCAATATTTTAATTAATCGAGTCAAACTAAAACATTCAATACAGAGAGAGTCATACTTTTGAAAGTGAATCATGAATTAAGAAAAAAAGGATCATATCGACCTAATATAAACCTCAAATCAATGAATATATTTTCTTCAAATTATTTAACTATATTCTCGACCAAGTTTTCATAATAATAATAATAACACTATTTATTTTTTGCATTTAATGAATGTGAAGAATCGGACTTTTAACATTCCTGTATTTTTTTTCCCCACAGTGTGATTAATTCAACTAAATGAGATGCATGTCTTTCCGAGCAAAACTTTAAAATACAGTTTAAATATAATTTTTTATATATATACAATTAAATGGTTTTATTATTCAAACCCAAAATACCCTAGTATAAGCCAAGTTATAAAGGTCAAGAAGATAAATATAAATGTATCGACTCTTAATTGAAGCAAGTTCAAATCCTGTTTAAGTTCAATGCATATCCCCAAAATTTATATGTTTGCTTGATAATAGGACGTCACACAAACGTAATCACGAATGTTTTACCATTTTTTTTTTTAAAAAAAATTAAAATTTTCACTAATAATTTCTTTGATTAAAAAAAAAAAAAACATCACACAAACACAATCACTATAATAATAATAATAAAGATTAGATGGTAACTTTAATTAAAGTCAAACTTTTCTATAAATTTTACATTAAGATCCAAGGCAGAGGAAGTATAGTGTTACTAACTCCCAGGAAATGAGATTTGGCATCATTTGTAGAATGCTATGCTACATAATGTATGGTTTATAATTTAAAACGTCGGATGCTTCATCGATAATGAAAGGGAGGAAAATTCTAAAGGGAGACTCAATAATAATATAAGTAAAGAAAGTATATATTGATTCATTCCTCTTTAATTCTTCGGGTGCATCGAATCCCATTAATTAATTAAAATAATGGCATCGTTAAAAATCTTGCATCTGTAAACAACAAAGAAAAAGAAGAAGAAAGAAAGATGTCATGACAAAAAGAAATAGAAGTAAAATAGTAACCAGTTTGCTCAAATCATTATCATTTCAAGACTCTAGAGATGAGAGCAAAGAAAGAGGCCAATTTCTGACGGCAAATGAAGTGATAGATTTTATTTATTTATTTATTTATTAATATGGTTCCTGAGGGGTGGGGGTTGGGGTGGCAGGGGGTTAACCACTTTGAATTCCTTGGTTGTTTGGTACAACTTTGACCATCTATTTATGGGTGTTGTGTTGTTGGGGAATTTACCTCATCTCATGGCCATGGCCATTGCCATTTGCCATAGCCATAGCCATAGCCATAGCCATTTTCTTGGGTATTGGATATGGTTGCATCGATGCTGATTGATTTTTAATTTATCCTCCTCCTACTCTTGAATGGCAACCGCGTGGATGGCATAAGTTTGACTTTACATTTTTATTTTTTTTTTCCAATTTTTTACCATTTTCCCCTTGTTTTCCTAATGGCCTTAAACATAATTTGTCATGATTTTTTTTCCTTATTATTTATTTACAATCGGTATAACTCATTTTACAATTATAAACATATAATTTATAGTTTTATTACTCTTTTTTTATAACATTCTTTCTTATTTAGTATGGAAAAACAAAATTATAGGTATAAATGAGAGGAGAAATTAAGTTTTTCAAAGAGTATCATAGACATGATTAAAAGGAGATAGAAGTGGTAAAAATATGGATTGATGGGATATAATTTTTTTTTAAAAAAAATAAATTTTTAATGTTATTTTGAAATATAATTATGAATATTTTAATAATAAAAGGTACATTTTAATTTTTTTTTTTAAAAAAACAAAAATCTTTCTTCAAATGCGACTAAAGTAGTTAGGTAATGAGTAAAAGCCTTTTCAGTGTATGTTTTTAATATGGTCAAACTTTTGGTTTAATTGCGTCGTTCTGCCACCAAAGCCAATCTCATTAGTTATCTTAGTGGACATTTTTACCCCTCATATTTTTCTTTTTTCCTTTTGATGATTCCATTAATTAATACTATCTGCTATGCTTCCCCTTTCAAAGGTGGGCTGCTTTGCTTTATTGTCATGGTTTTCATGTTTTTTTTTTTTCCTTTTCTTTTCTTGTGGTACTGAGTTGGTTTAGGTCATGCGGACCGAAGCAAAGCAAAGAAAACTTCCTTCCAATCTTTCTCAATATATATATTGGTCTGGTCTACATAAACAGCAACAACAACAATAACAATTGCGTGCGTGATGGTTGCTTTGAAATCTCTCTCACACACACACATAACATAATTATTATCCTTCTCCCTCCTCTCTTTGGCTAGATAAGCTATATGGCAGGGCCTGGGGCAAGGGAGAGGGAGGGGGGGGGAAGGGCCTATTAATTAATAAGTAAGAGTAGATTTTTCAGCCCCGTTCCATATGCTTTGTGAGGTCAGAAAATGCCCTTGAAGTGTTGAATGACTTGCGGGTTTTGCCCACATGTTGGGTGCTCTTTCTCAGAAGCGTACCATTTTTTTTTCCTTACTTGCTTTTGTTTTTTTAACAATATCCTCTTCTTTCACTGTTTTTCAAGTCCCATCATGAATGAAACTTGTGTTGAAATTATGTGTCCTGATAGTTTTCTTTGACAGAGCAGAGAGGAAGAAAAGGAAAAGGGGCACAAAGGGAAATTTATCTCTTTGAAGACTTTCAATAACTATGTACTACTAGATAATAGAGGGGTTTGTCAAGTGATCGAAGGATGCTGCTCTGGCTCTGGGACTAACCTATTTGGGGACCCAGTCTTTTTAATCTCTCAATTCTTGAGGTTCTGAAAGGTAGGTGGAATAGTGAAGCAATTTAGCCAGACAGGCAAGGAAAAACTGTGATGACTCTACACCAATCTCTCAATTGTTGTAATGGGTCTACAAATACAACGACACAAGGATTGAAATGACCCACCATGCATTTGCATGTGTTATAACATATGGGAAAAGAAGCAGAAAAGGGTCCCCATTGGTGATAATGAAAAAAGAGTCATTCTTTGTCTTCATCTTCCCCCATTGTTTTTCTCCCCCTGGACAATTTTAGCACGTAAAAACTTGGGTAAATATTCTAGGGTTCATGACTAATAATGAGAATGACAAAAATCTGTCTAAAGGGTTGCAGCTACGATTCACAACAGATCATCACAATGTGTCATTTTTTCTTTGGCTCATGGATTCCCCTCATCATTTTTTTTTTCTTTCTTTTTTCTCTCTTTTTTCTCAAATTGGATCAGATAAGACATTCACTTGCTATGCGTGGCTAAATTAAGATTACAAAATTTATATAAACCCGATCGATAGTGAAATTTTCTTTTAATAACAAAGTCAGATTCACATTGAGCCAACCATTGCAGGTTATAGTGCAACAAAAATAAATTGATAAAAACAGGATTGTAAGAATGCTTTTATCATAGCCTCACCGCAATCAACATATATATATATATATATATATATATATATATTCATGCTTGCCTGATTCCTGGTCACCACTAACTTGATTAAAGATATACATGTCAGATCCATTTTACACCTCCAACAACTTCTTTTTTGATGCTTTAATTGATTGATCACTGCAGCTCAGCTCAGTGCTTTCTAATGAAGGAGAAGTAAAAGAAATCGCTGGGCACTCAGATAGGTTTTTTTTGTTTTTTTAATTTCTAACATGTTTGTATGAAAGAGTAGCAGCCACAACCAGCCATATTCCTTCCTTCACCTGTCCCTACACACATTTATTTTCCTTGCAACTTTTACCCCAAAGCACTTCATGTTTTCAGCATTAGAATTTAATATTCTTGTTTTTTCATTATCAAAAGACAAAAAATTGACATCTGCTTCTGCTTTCAGAAAAAGAAAAGGGAGGGGGAAAATCTGACACTGATTCTCCTCTTAACAGAAACCTGGTGGACACAAATACATTCAGATTACTATGCATCTCCCAATATGCAATGAAGCAGGAAAGTATGGGGACTGAACTGGTAAATAGCAGGTAAAGATGGCAGTATCAAATTCTATTCCACAAAAAATGATAATGGAAACTACAAATCCATGCGACAAAAGGATAACATGGCATCAGTGATAATGAAATACAACCAGAAAAAATTGCATATTTTTCTCAACAAGAAGAACTGAAAACTAATTCCTGCAACTTCAACCATTTCTCAGGAAAAACTACAGTAAGTGTCCTAATTAGACTCCAAACTGTCTGATGTGCCTTCAACGATTAATTGGCGTGTGCATTCTTTCCACGATCTTATTTACAGCATCACGAGACATCACTAATGTGTCATGTAGCAGAATGCTATAAACATTTAAGCCCTACAGGAGGGGGAAAATATGAAGTGTAAACTTCAACTGCTAGAACATCAAGACTGGCAAAAAAAAAAATTCAGAAATTGAGACAATGTACAAGTATTAAGGAAAGTTGGCACTTCTGATTATTTACAAGTTGGAAAAAAAAGTCTTTGGAAATACATGGTAAGATTTGATGAGCAAATCCCTCGATCACCTACATATCTTGGGACTCAAAAAATTGCATTTTAATATTCAATTTCATATTGACTGAAAGAAGCAAACACCAACATAAAAGCACAGATAAAGCACAAATCAGAAACTTACTATTGAGGGCAAAACATTGACATAATGTAAATTCTGAGTAGCCAGCTTAAGCTTTTCCTCAATGGAACCACCATCCACCATGAGAAGTTTCTTGGTATTCTCCAGTTGCTTGAAATAGTTCACAATGTTTTTAGTCTTGTGAGTAGGGATTTCTAAATCCTCAAAAACCATAAGCTGTACATTGACAACATCAAAATTCCAGTTATTATTCACCTTCTAAAGAAGATAACGAATATCAAACAGTTTTAAAAACTTCAGTTCCCTCCAAAAAGTGAAGCCCTAGAAACAGAAGTTATTCTTTTCTCAAATTCTGTCTTCGTGATAGTTTGTTGGTTCATAAGAGACAGAAGGAGCCCAAGGAAGTTGATATTTAGAAAGAAGGTTACCACCTTAATGCAGAATAAGTCTGGTGGACATGATAAAAATGAACATCTTACCAGAAAAAAAAAATGATCATTATGATGTCAGTGAGGCATGCAATAATCTGCAATCCAACATCAACTATAAAATGCCTGTTATAAGAATACAATAATGAAAAAAAAAAAACCTGTGATCCACATTAAACCTTCTGTAACATTAGCAAATGATCCAGGATCCAAAAGAACCTATAGATCTTTTCCCCATTACCATGTATCTTATTGAGGTTCTCCACAGAAAAAAAGAACTTCTACAGCCAGTATAAAATTCTGGTAAAATGATTGCTATACTATATTTAAACTTTTTTTTTTAAAAAAAATCATCTTCTAGCTGCAAGGAAATTGAGGAAAAATTTGCAGGACATAAAAAATGCTGGGAACAGAAGTATTTTC
The DNA here is from genome assembly GCA_028571225.1 of Parsonsia alboflavescens. Classification (NCBI taxonomy): domain Eukaryota; kingdom Viridiplantae; phylum Streptophyta; class Magnoliopsida; order Gentianales; family Apocynaceae; genus Parsonsia; species Parsonsia alboflavescens. The sequence goes on from JAOXNR010000030.1 coordinate 2,348,044, forward strand.
CACTTAAAAAATTTCTCACTGAAGATGCAAAGAATTATTTTACAAGATAAGATGAAGCATTTTTCAATTATTAGTGGTAGCACTTTCAGCTCCAGCTGTAACTCCTGTCTACAAAGTTCAGTTTTACAAAAGATCCTGGCATAACAGAAGCTCCAAAGTAACCGGGAACTTCCAAAGCAAATTTCATCGTTCTCGTTTATAAACTTATGGAAAACAATAAACACCATAACAGATGCAAAATGCAAACTGAAGCCTTTTAGGCAAGGCATGTGGGATTTCCATTTGAACAGGTTCCATAAAGGTAGTATAAGCTTTTCCACCATGACATAGCATCTCAAAGAAGAAACTTATGCATGAAAAGTTAACAAGAGATCACATATACTCATAAAACTTGCCTTTCCTTCAGCAGCACGAGCTGATAGTGCAATCTTCAGCCCCAAACGTCTGACTTTCTTATTCAGTTTGATGGCATGACTTCGTGGCTTTGGACCATGCATGGTAGCACCACCTCTGAACTGTTGCCAATTCAAACAAACCCGTAATTTTATATTCACAGCCGCATGAAATTCAAATAATTATTTATTTGAGGCCCTATCAATTGTGTAATACACACCTGAGGGCCTCGCAATGTACCATGTCTTGCTCGACCTGTACCTTTCTGCCTCCAAGGTTTTCGTCCAGTCCCACTGACCTCACTAATAGTTTTTGTTGAATGGGTTCCCTATAAAATTCACCCATCTAAGCAGATAATGTGACACCGAAAATACAATGCTAAAGAATAGCCAACAAAAGAGAGAAAGAGGATGATATTCTCCATCAGCACTATTATATTATTATTTGTTCTACCTGAAGAACAAGGAATCATTGGCTCATCATAATGTTAAGAAATTTCTGGCAGGATGCATTCAGTTCTACATGACAATGAGACCAATACATTTGAATCTAACTTTGCATGCATAAAGTATCAGAATTAGAGAGTTTATGAAACCTGCTGCCTTTTTGCTAGCTGCCACCTCACAACACGATGAATAATATCCTTCCTAAGAGGCACATCAAATACATCACCAGCCAAAACCATAAAGCCTTTGTCTTCATTCTGAAAATTTGTTACAGGTATCACCAAGTCCTGGCAGAGTCCTATCACATCACAGAATAATCAATACAATATCATGGAAATGTCTGCTTTATAAATAAAGACAAGCCATATGCAATTTATGAATATGTTAACCTTATCAAAATAATACAGGATGGAAAACAACAAAAAGAAAATCAAAAAACAGAATTTAACATTCGACAATGAAGAAAAGCATATAAACAGATAGCGATGAATAATGAACAAATACACTCCAGTTGGGGCAGAGGCTACATCTGGCCAGGATTTTAGTAAGAAAAAAAATGTGTGTTTTCTTACAAAGGGGGAAAAAAGGAAGGATCTTTAATTTGAAATTTGAATTTATGAGGAATTAAAAAGTAAGATCCATTTGCTTTTGTTTCCTGTTGAATCATTCAACAACTAATTTTTTATGCCAGCAATGTTCAAGTTTATGGAGGCAACATTGTCCATTGTACCATTTGCAACACAAATTAGAATGCACTAGTTTTCAAGTCATTGAATCAATATTCAATATTGTCCTTGGAGATAAATGATTACCATATCAATTGAACTGCTCTCATCTCATATTTACTTCAGATTACAAGTGGAAGGGGAAAAAAAAGGGAAAATAAAAACACACTAACACAACTCTCCTAACAACACTTTTGGCAAATGTTGCCTTATTTTGTTTCCTTATCTCAACTTGTCTTGCTTCTCTCAGGAGAGAGAGGAAAAAAAATTTATTTCTAGACAGTGTTTTACAACTCCCAAGTGAACACACAGCTCCAAGCCGAATGTTTTTGTAGTGCTGATGTACGGTTTAAATTCTTGATGCATAACCAAGCTAAATAAAATTCAACACCACAAATAATGCATTGCAAGTATCCTTGTAATCTTGCATTCACAGCAGAAAATTAATGATTTGTTGGACTACAAAATACTTGAAGCATACCAATATCACGTTCTGGAGTTATAACAGCCTTTCTAGATAACAGATTTGAGGGAAATCCACAGTCACTTGATCCAGGAGTTAAGATAGAAGTTGAAAATCGTCGGAAAGTAAGGAAAGCAGGCTGGTTCTGCACTCAACAATGGATACAAGATTGCAATATTCAATAAATAACATAAATGCCATGAACTTCATCCCTCAGATTCATCATCCTCCCTTGGCTTTCAATTTCTTGAGAATAAATTAAATAACAGAGAACAATGAAGCACAATATATATATATATATATATATATATAACAGAATTGAAATATAAATAAAAACCTAAGACATGACAACTGAGAATCAGCACTCAGTGCAATCTAAGTACCAATATTTAGAAATATTAAGCTCCAATAATTAGAAATATTAAGCTCAATCATCTCATGACTGATCCAGTATTTACCTTTTGGAAAGGAGAAGATTCAAATGACGAATAGCTGCGACCAATCACATAGTTACTGTTTAACTCTGCCCAATAAATTTTCCCAGAAAAAGAACTTCAGAAATCAGAAGGGATATAATTTTTGATAAAATGCACATATTTCATCAAATTAATTAAAAAAAGAAGAAGCATAAAATTCGTGTAACATGCCACTGCTTGACGCAAATATGGAAGCAAGTGCATTATTCAAAGAACGAAAAGCCCTCCTTGAAACTGTCAGCGCCATGCCCACCAATATTCTTTATTTGTAAAGAATGAAATTTAATCACTTCATAATTACTCCTGAAAATTAACAGTATAAACATCAATATGATAACAAATAATATGCTTCTGAATATGAATAGTTAGTAAGTGAGCCCAGATTGCAGCCAAGAAAGATCATTCAGAAACCAACCCAATGACTTCAAACCATAACCGAGAAGAACAGAAGACAGAAAAACTTATTGAAGTTCGACCAGAAACGAATGAGGCCAAAAATAATCACAGATTTCATTTCTTCTTTAACTTCCGAAACAGACACTAAACCACAAATTCATGAAAGATTAGGAGGAAAAAAAACAGACAGAAAGTGTAAATAAAACTAAAAAAGCATCAATCTTTCCTTGAGTTACACAATGTTATAATTGTATCTTCTTCCTGTTAGATATGAAGCAGGGAGATAAGGATTTGTAAATCTTACGAGCAAGTGAGAGAATGATCAGGAGTTGAAGCTTCCAATGTCGCGCTTCTGTGCGGAAGACCACCGAGAAAGGAACCCTTTCATAAACCCTTTGTCATTTTTTCTTTCTTTCTCTTTTCTCCCTTTGAGCGAGTCAGTCAATAGCTGACAATCCGCCCGGACACTCGTATAAAGAAAATTTTTTTCAATAGCAAAATTATTTTCTCCTCCCTTAATTTTAATTATCATGACTATTTGAGTAATATTATTTTAATTATTACTTAATTCTTTTAACGAAAATACCATTCATATTAACTAAATAATTTTAATTTTAAACCCATATTAATTGAGAATAGAGGTAACATTGCTACTTATGATGGAAAAATATTTGACTTGTGCTTTAATTAATCTTAATACTTTTTTAGTTGTCCAGTAAAATTGCCAAGATTTAAAGGATAGAGAGTATCATCCATAACATATAAATCACTTGTATAAAAACAAATTCACTTTTGAAATTTCTCGTTTGCTATGAAGTATACAACCCGGGTTCTTGAGGTTATAAATTAATCCCGCCAGTCCCCCGCCCCCCCGCCCCCAAAAAAAAAAAAAAAAAATGAAAGACAGAATTTTAGAAAATTCTCTCTATGCTCTTCTTTGCTAAAGTCTAAAAAAAGATATTCTTGTCAATCATATTGTTCTTTCTGTTCAACGCCTTGGCCCCTTATCTTTTCCATGTGATTTTGATGTTCTTCAGCAGTCCTGCTGGGAGAAAAAATAATGAAACTGACAGTTCAAACATTTCCAGATTAGAATTTGTACATAATACAACATAGTAAGTCTGATAGCATTACAAGACCATATTCCATAATTCACTCCAGAACTTTACCAGACTAGCAATTCAGAAATTGGCAGCTGAGCAAATTACAGAAAGACCAGGAGCTGAGACATTCAGAAACAAAGGAAAAGATAATAATGTACATCAATTAGAGAGTTCGTTCTTGCTTAGAACTAAACACCATAAGAGGAAAGTGGCCAATAGGATATGGCCAGGTGAAGTGACTCAAATTGATTGAGAATCTGTAAGAGTCTGCTGTCTTTCCACTTCTGCAACACCACCGGGCATTTTATACTAAGAGCATTTGCTGCAAAGGAGAAAGAATGGAAAATTACTTCCTCAAAATTGAAAGCAATTAGAAAACAGATAAAAAATGGAACAGATATTAAGAACTACCTTCCAGTACAGTATTTCAATCATCAGATATTGCTGGCAGTACGAAAGAAGGAGAACATATTTCAGTCATCATATATAATTGGTACCATCTACTTCTTAAAGTAGATAGTATTTCTTTCTGATATTTCAGAACTTGTCTCATTCCTTTACCTCACATCAAAAGAACTTTGTAGATTGCTTCATGACCCTGCACATGAATAGAAGTGAACAGTGTAATCTCCTTTTGAAAAATTCTGGATAGGCTCAAATGAGAAATGATCTTGACATTAAGATCATACGGCTGGATGTTCTTGGAAAATCTCTATTTGCTTCTTTTTGAGGACATTATCTGGGTAAATACTGTCTTTGCTTGCAATTGGGGATTATCTTGGACTTAAGCTCTTAGCTGCTTTTGAGGGATTTCCTTGGGAAACAACATTTTTGCTTCCTTTCCAGGACATAATCCATCTTCATCAGTAGATTCAAAGTATTTATGCTCCAATCATCCTTTGACTAGGAGTCTTCCTAATCATTCTGTTGATTCGGAGTGGTTATCAGTCCTTTACTTCACATCAAAAGAACTTTGAAGACTGCTTCATAACCCTGCACATGAATAGAAGTGAACAGTGTAACCTCCTTGTGACAAATTCTGGATAGGCTCAAATGAGAAATGATCTTGACATTAAGATCATACGTCTGGATGCTCTTGGAAAATCTCTATTTGCTTCTTTTTGAGGACATTATCTGGGTAAATGCTGTCTTTGCTTGCAATTGGGGATTATCTTGGACATAAGGTCTTAGTTGCTTTTGAGGGATTTCCTTGGCAAACAACATTTTCACTTCCTTTCGAGGACATAATCCATCTTCATCAGTAGATTCAGAGTATTTATGCTTCAATCATTCTTCGACTAGGAGTGTTCCTAATCATTCTGTTGATTCAGAGTGTTTATCATAATCCAACTTGAACTATTGATTCGGAGTGTTAATGCTTCAATCATATCTTTGAGTGTTGCTTGTGCTTCAATCATATCTTTGAGTGTTGTTTGTGCTTCAATCACATTATCTGGCTGGTTCAAGCTTCAATCATTCTTTGACTAGTAGAGTTCCTGATCTTTCTTTTGATTCAGACTGATCATCATAATCCAACTTCAACTATTTATTGGAGTGCTAATGCTTCAATCACATCATCTGGCTTGTTCATGCTTCAATCTCATGATCTGGCTTGTTACTGCTTGAATCACATTATCTGGCTTGTTACCACCTCAATCAGATAATCTATTTGGGTTGTTACCGCCTCAATCAGATAATCTATTTGGGTTGTTTGTGCTTCAATCACATAATCTATTTGGCTTGTTTGTGCTTCAATCACATAATCTATTTGGCTTGTTTCTGCTCCAATCATTCTTTGATAAGGAGTGTTCCTGATCTGCAAATCCAACTAGTCGATGCCCGAAAGTGGGCAAAGAAGGTCGTCCAACTCTATGAAGTCTTCTTCTAGTATAGCTATCAGCCCCTGCAGAAACAAATCAAAAGTAGCTACTGAGCATTTTAGTCGAATGACTAAAGAGAAAAACATTGAACTGTTAACAAAGCTCTGTAGTTAACCATGGTGCTAAACGTTTGACCATACCAAGACTATTCCATCAGGATACAGTTGGGACTAGCATTTATCATTGCCTCCAAGAAGAGGAACAAGGTTCTTTTTCTTGGAGAGTTGGAAATTACGTAATGCAACAAGTAGATAGGAATAGGATGTCTCCATAAATGAGATGGCATGTCCCCAAATACAAGTACACATTTCTTTAGAATGTAATAATGATTAGGCTAACTGAAATCTGATGTATGAAGCATAAAATAGGCAACCAATACGAAGACACCCCTTTAAAATCTGTAATAGGCTAGGTCGTTCACAGTTACACAGAAAGTTGTATAACTAATTGTCTAACAATATAATAATCATCAAACAAATTCATACCAAAACTCAAACAAGCAAAAGAAAAACTCAGATTCTCATAACAGAGTAAATCAAACATAAACAATTATCACAACCTGCTGGAGCAGGAAGCTTCAACAGGAAACTGAATAAGAGAGGGATTGCAAAAGGAAATCTTTGGAGGAAAAAATATTTGGCTCAAGATATAAGACAGCCAAAAGATGATATCAAATTAGGAACAATCAGACTCCAGAATCCATCCAATAAAAAGACATGCAGCCCACACATGAAAAATATAGCAATGCCATTTTTCTTTTTTATTTGTCATGTAAGTAGTTAAACAAGATGAATAAAATCAATACCTTTTCAGTATCTGGTTCATGGCTAATTTGATTATCTGAATCTAGTCCCAAAGAAAATTTAAAATCTTCGACATCTTTATCGTGAAAGTTGTTATGCATTTTAGATTCTGCAATCACAGTAGTAGCAGTCCCATCACACTGGACGCCTACACAACGATGCACTGTTGCAATACTGTCATCACCACAGGAACTTACAACTACGTGCTCTGATAAGTTATTGACACGATGAGATCTCGAGAACACTCGGCAAAGGACAAAAGAAGCCTGCATCAACGTACCATGGAAGTTTTGTCAGAACAGTGGCACATTTAATAAAGAATAAAAATAGTGACATACAAGAATACAATTTACACCAAAAGAAGACGGGGGGAAGTAACGAAACTAAAACACACTTCCAATCCATTCAGTACTCTGTTCCTCTAGTTGCTCTGCATACAGATAAAAATGCTTTCAATCCTGTGGGTCACAAATTTGGGAAACATAGGTAGGCAAAAATTAAGATAAAGAATATACCCATGGGTAGAAGACACAAATCAATACTCTTTAACCCTAAGCATAAACACAGAGAAACAAAGCAAAAAACCATCTATAACCTTGTCCCCAAAGTAAGTGATAAAAATGTGGACTGAGAGCTTTGGATGCTTCCACAAAACAATCTCATTGTGGTGAGGAGCAAAAGGAGTATTTAATCTATCTTTCACATGATGCAGCAATATGAATGAATCCGCGTCGGCGAGGGACAATGACACACACGTATCAAGTAAATGTGAGATTTAAAAACCAATCCTACATCCAAGAATAAAAAGAATTATTTTTCCAGAACATCCAAAAGTATAAGACATGCATATTTAAGTTCACTCATGTTATATTCTAATAGCCATGGAACACTTGTCAAATTATTTTCCTTTACAACTTTCTTTTTTGTTTTCTGGTAATTGGTTGGCATTTCAACCTTATGAAGTTGTTTACTCAGTACCCATATTAAGCTAAAAAACAGGTCCATAAAGTTGAACACGATTGAAAAAGAAATAATGCCATCCATTCAGAATACAGATGCCAATTCCAAACACATATTTTGAACTAATTTGGTAAAAAAATTTAAAAGTAATTCTACCAATGGACATAAACCTAAGAGAAGTAACTACAGATCGAACCAATAACTTCAAGAAATCTTTAAAGTAAGCAGCAAACAAGTGTACCATATTTTGATCACCAAGTGCATATTCATACATGACCCAATCTGTCTTAACAGCGTTCTTTGACGAATCTCCCGAATAAAAAACGAACTTTTTGCGGGTTCCCACAGCAACTTCCCCCGCAGCTCGACCCACTACATCCCTAACCCTCCGCGACTTTTTCCAATACCCGGCGCCGGCCCTTCTCCTCCCTCTCTCCGTAGTAAGCCTTCTCACATAACAGTACCAGTGCCGCCTCCCCCCTCCCTTACCAAACGTGAAGCAAGCAATTTCCGGCAAATTGATCGGGTCGAAGTGGTAAAGATCAATCTCCTTAATAACATCAATGCCATAATAGTTACTGCCATTATTTTTTGAAGTGAGGTAGTAGCAGACGAGCTGTTCTTCAGAAGGGTAGAATCGGGCACCAGGCGGGAGCGAAATCGAGGTTGGCGTAACAGGGTTTTTCTGTTCCCCCATCGTCAATTGGGGGGGTTTTACTGGTGCGATGGAGAAATTGTTCACTGACCTACAGATAGGGTTTTAAAAAAGGGGACTGGAAATGGCAAAGCTTGGTGATCAAGTTTTCGTCGGAGACTGGATTCTCTCATACCGGTGTACGTGCTCCCTCATTGTAACACCGTAGAATCTCGGTGATGCAATTTCAGTTAATCATCCAATTTAATTTGCAGTGTAGTCCTAGAGGTTTGAGTTTAATGTCAATTTGACCCCAACATACAATATTGATTCTTAAAAGAAAATACAAGAGCAAACCGTGCAAACAACAACCAAAGGAATATATATAAATATATATATATATATATAAATAAAAATATAAGAAAATAGTATAATGGATACCGGAGCTCAAATTATACTATGTTCATGTTAAGTTTCTAACCGACACTATTTTATGAAAAATTAAAATAAATTTGATCAATTATTCCTGGGTTTAGTTTATAAAATATATTTTAAAAATTAATTTTTTAAAAAGAATTTATTTTTTCTTAAAATAAAAATAAATAGTCGACTGTTAATTGATCATTAAAGACTTAACAAAAGTACAATCTAATTTGAGTTTCGGTGCCCATAATAGCATTTCCCTATATATGCATGAAATGCTATAGAGTGTTATAGAACATATCTTATGGAGTGCTATAATTAAGTTTTTAACTGTTTAATGAATTATCTTTTTCTTTTTTTTTAAAAAAAAAAATTGAATCGTGAACGTTTGGAGTTTAGTTTATTCTTTTAGAATACAGTTATAAATTTATGATAACAGTTGATCGTAAAAAATTTAATAGAAGTACTTTATACTACGAAGCATACGGTATCATTATTCTCTCTCTTTATATATTTATATTATTAGAGTGCTCTAATAGTGTAACCTACAAACAACATATAAGTTTCTTTTGCACCTTTTCATTTCAACTATTCATCTCATGAAATACTTGAAAGAGGATCTACGTTATCAATATAATTTTTTTATTTTATAATTTCAATATTAGTTTTTCGACACTTTTTAAAAGAAAAAAAAACCACTACTCTCACACACACACAAAGAAGAAAGAGAGGGAGCACTTCTTATGAAGTATTGTTCCATATTAGGCTGTATTTAGATTTTTTTTTTTCTAAATTGACTTTTATATATTAGGGGAATGATAGTTTGTTATGGAGCACACACTAATAAGTGCTCCAATTAAGTTTCTAACGATCAAAGTTAATGATTACTTATTAAGAAAAAATAAATTCTTTTATAAAAAATTATTTTTAAAATATTTTTTTATAAATTAAATATTAAAAGAATAAATTAGATCCTAAGGATATTTGATTAAATTTGATTAATTATTTTTAAAAAATAAAATAGTTGACCATTAAAAACATAATTGAAGCACTTGTTATTGTAGACTTCATAGCATACACTAACATTTCCATATATAATTATATATGTCAACAAAAATTCGAAACCATATTTCAAAAATAGACATTCGGTTACAAATTAATATTCAAAATGCAACAATCATTCCAACTTATTTTCGTTGTTTGTGAAACATAAAAGTAAAAATGGGTTCGGAATAAAACATTGAAGGTCATGAGGAGACGGTGTCCATGAACTCTTTGTCTGATTCACGTGCTTCCATTGAAGGTGGCGGCAGGCAAATCTCCAAGTCCATGCTTCCACATCCCTCAATTCCCGGATAGAATGAAACTTTCCCATCAGATTTGTTAGCTTTCCCACTTCTAATCGCTATGGCTTTTCCCAATCCGAGTTCCTTCCCATACATATCAAACCGTGGTGAGCTTCCCATCATGATACTGCAGGGATCAAATAACTAACCCAGCTTGTAAACGAAGGGTGATTGCAGCCATGATTCTATCAATTCTCGTACCACATCGTCCCGGTGATTGACCACGGCCCTGTGCAGTTGCCATGCTGCCCATCCTAAATCATGTTCCAGTAATTCACTAGAAGTAACAGTCACGGTCTGAAAACTGTTGCCGAAGTACTCAACCTCGTTCTATTATTAATCGCCTGTTTACGGATTGTTTTTGGATCCGGTGGGAATTTCCTGAGCCTTGTGATGCATCTCCGGACATGAGTAGAGAGAGCCGGCAGGGACGAAATCTGGGTGGTGTTAAACTGGGCATTTGCTTTGGCTTTTAGCTTTGCCAACGACTCCGATGAGAAATGGAAAATTCTCTCTCCCATTTGCAGTGCTTCATATCTTTGGATGAATTCGTCATGGTGAGTGAAGGGGAGGTTCAGAGAAGGGTCGTGTCCCTCAGGAAACCAGTGCTTGTGAATTGGGGGTCTCGAAATTTTTGTGACCGACTGCCCCTTGGAATTGAAAATCTCAGACCAGGAATTAAAGAAATGCCAGAAAGATGTGCCATCGCCAGCCATATGGTTCATGGAGCATCCGATGAAGATACCATCAATTAATTCCGTCACTTGAAGGGTTAACAAGGCATGGTGTGACCGTCGTGATTGATAGCTCTGTCATGGTCAAAGAATGATTGCACAATTCTTGGTACATCAATTGGCGAGAGGATATTATCAATAGTCAAATCCACAGATGCATGAACAAATCTTGCTCCCGGACTTCCGTTGCAGTCAATGTAAATGCTATAAATATGAGGGTCTTCTTGTTTAAGTGTTGCAAGACGACCTGCTAATGGGTAGTACCAAAGTTAGGGAAAGGGATTCCTTGAGCATCTGCAAGAAATCGTGGATCTCTCGGTTCTCACTGCCAAAAGTTGAAGGCTTGCAGAAGAAGAGCCCCTTTTGGATGTAGTGAACAGAGACCATGGCGAGATCCCATTGTGCCAAGTATACTGGTTGCTTTGACTCTTCTGGGGTGATCTTTGGTTCGAGGAAACATTCTGAGACAAATCTGATCTCTGGAGGATTCATTACGGGAGCTCCAGTTTAATCGTGCAATTAATCATAGGTGGAGTAATTGACCTTTGTTTCTTTACTCCTTGTAGCCGATTACCTGGTTGATTATTTCACGTATATTTAAAAAATTTTTAAATATAGTTATATTAGATTAAAAATACTCTTTATCTCTTTCCTTAATAAATACATTTCATTTTTTTTACCATAAATTAATATATTTGAATAAATATATTAATGAAGAATAAAAATAAAAGAACATCATAAAAATATATTAAAAATTATAAAATAATTTATATTATGAGATAAATAAAATATAATAATGTTATATCGAGTCATTGACAATAAATTATTGATTGAGTCGTTTGGTGGGCCAGGCAGCAATTTTTCTTAATTGGGTGTTTTGAGAACGGCAATAAATGTTTGACGGTGTTAATTGAACATGGTCCCATCTGCTCCATGTATGTGTCTTTGCTTTGAGATTTCAAACCAAATGGTTACTCGGTCACCTTAATAAAATATTAATAAAACTTTTATTAACAGTTTTTTATTTTTTTAAATATATTTTATATATTTGAATTTAAAAGGATAAATTAAATTAGAAAATTAATTTTTTAGGGATATGTGTTAAATTTCTATTTATATAACCTAAATGATACATAATTATATAATAAGAGATCTGAATAGCTTAGTGACGCAGAGCTAGTCTAGGGAGATATTCAGGAGGGCCCACGTAGGTCCAAGAGGCTTCAGGATAAGTTTCAAAACAATCGGGGGTAATCGGGAAAAGTTTCTGGGTCGAAATGAAAGATTTTAAAAGTTGCAAGAGAGTTCGAATGGGCTCAAATTTTACGGATCGATCCGGAATGGTCTAGGGACCAATACTCACTGCTATGCTGTGAACAAAGTCATTTTTCGGCCATCCGGAGCTGTCTGGGTGGACTTTTGAGCATTTTAAAAACTTTAGGGGTCTTTTTGTA
>JAOXNR010000030.1:2360379-2483173 GCA_028571225.1 Parsonsia alboflavescens
GCGTTACCTTTTTATGAAGCCATGGTATTAAGAGCTGATAAAGGAAGGATGCCTACCAAAACTAGCATCATCTTAGCTCTTCTGGCAAGGGGATTTATGCAGCTAGCAGTTCCCTAATAAAGATATAACATCAAACAAGACATGTCTTAATCTTTTATGCATAAAATATTAGACAGTGCTGTCTTGTAAAATAGTTGTGGTTCACTAATAGGACCACATTCAAGCATAATAAAAGTTTGAGAAATAAGAAGACAAGTTCCTGTTCTATAAACATGACGGATATGGACTTCAATCGGGTCATAGACCAAAGATCTGACTTTCAAGGATCCACATATGGAAAGGTAAATTTCATATCTTGGCATATATACTAGTTTGCCATTTTCTTGACTAAAAGTTTTAGAAATAAAAAAATCTAACCGTGTAAAATGAAATGATGGAAATTCATCTTATCTGCCAATAAACCGGTCAAGTATGAAATGCTACCTTCATGAAAAATAAATAAATAAATAATGAGGTTTTCAGAGACTGAAGCACAGGCAATATGACCCTACCAAGCATTATAGTCCCAGCACTCAGTTAAGTCAGACTAGCAAATACTCTGTTGTTGTTTACAGAAGTTCATAAATTATCTGGCTGCATTTCCATACAGTAAGCAAGAGTTACTTAAATGTAGAGATTAAAGCACAAAATGAATGGCATCCCTTCTAAAAGTAATGTTCTAAATGCAAAGGTAAGTGACCTTACTCTGGCCTTAATGATCCTTCAAGTGAATCATCAGAATTTCTACAAATCAACCAATTTCTTTTGCAAATAACTCAACAATAAAAGATGGGCAATGAATTATTAAAACAGATGCTCCATTTGGACAAGGATCCAAATCTTAATAACTCAAAAGTGATTATGTTTTGACTTTAGAAAAGGAATGATTGAAATTTTTGCTAAGTTAGAATCTTTTTTGGATTAGTTTTTTTTTCAAAAGATTGTCTTTTTGTTATGACTCAAAAATTTTATAGTCAACGCAACTCTCAGGGCAACAAATCTCGACGCTTGGAGAGAGGAACAAAGCTTCAGTGAGAAAAGATTGAAAAAAAATATATTTTTATCTTGCTACAAACTGAATTAATAGGATGGATCAAAAACTCTGATAGATAAAACCTTGGAGAAACAAGCAGTAGAGTTTGGCAGACAAAAGAAGAAAGGGAAAGCAGACAAGAAAAAATGGTTAAAGGTACAATCTTTTCATTTTTCCCCAGTTCAATTAATAAGTTCAATGCAGTTTACAACAACATAGGTTTGTAGCATAGATTTCATTCCAAGAAAAAGACATGAAGACTACCTTTCTCTACTATTGCTCACATTTGTGACTAAAATATGGCATGGGAAGTAGTGTCTGGGAGCTTACCTGCCGTCTTTACTTGTACCTTATTCGAACAAGAACTGGATAGAAGTCAAAGGAAAACCCCTCACTGGGACTGAAGGAGCTCACAGTGAAGGCAAAACTTCAGTTCGGATCTGTCACACTTAGTCAACCTTGTTTCCACCAACATAGATGCCTGCAAAGAGAAAAAAAGGTCATAGATGCTCAGAATAAGAGGTGAAGTGGTGAACCCAAACTAATTTCAATTCATTTAGGATCGAAAATAAACCTCATGAGGTAGCCGTGTAAAACATGGAACCATCATTCTCGGCTCCTTAATTCGATAAGTGGTTAAAATTAGAGACCAATAAAAGGGCAGAGGGAGGATATATCATATATGGATAAAGAGCAGCATATTTTCGCCAAAGGGTTCTGCCCTTTGAAATAAAATGAAGCATATTTTTGGCGAACTTCGTAATTGCAAAATAGAGTACATTTTCTGCACTCTGCAGCATAAACTTTATCCGTAGCAATTTGCTACTGAGGGTCCAAATTCCTCCTCCTTCCTTATAGGTCAATAGTTTGTTAAAATAATAATAAAAAAAAGGCACTGAAAGCATTGTGTATTATTATCTCCCCGTCCCAGAAAATGTATTTAATGGTGAAAGTTGAAGACCCAAAAAGAAAGTGGAAAAGTAAAAACAGGATAGTTTCTCTTCCATTTCACACTGGGCACCGAGTATACCTGTGGACGCACTCCCTATGATATATATATATATATGGATAGATGTAACCATCTGTATTCTCTCATTTTAGCAAGGAAAGATGGAGTCTGCCAAGCCGAAAGCCCCTCTTCACTCCTTCAAGTTCATCCGTCTGAAGCCCTTTAACCGTGGATTTGCCTTTGTTTATGCACTGGCCATCTTTGCTCTATTGTATCACCACATTCAAAAACTCCTGCAATCCAACTCTTCGAATTCCTTCTTCATATCCTACTCCATGTTCATTGCGGATGTTATTCTAGCCTTCATGTGGTCTACTAGCCAGTCCTTTCGCATGAACCCAATAGTTCGTGAGGTTTTTCCAGAAAACTTGGAGAAAGTTTTGCAGAAGCAAGACTTTCCTGCTTTAGATATATTCATTTGCACCGCAGATCCATATAAAGAGCCACCTCTGAATGTTGTCAACACTGCTTTATCAGTTATGGCTTATGATTATCCAACAGAGAAGATTTCAGTTTATGTATCTGATGATGGAGGCTCTCAGCTCACTCTCTTTGCCTTCATGGAGGCTGCTAAATTTGGAAAACACTGGCTGCCCTTCTGCAGACAAAATCAAATCATTAACAGGTCTCCCGATGCCTATTTCAGATCAAACTACTCTGCAAACTCTGAACATGACAAGATCAAGGTAACAACATTCAGTATTGAGTGTCAAGAGTTGCAATAGTATTCATAATTAATCATTTTTTGACCAACAGATGTAGATAGAATTTCTATGTTTCTGGTGATATAATACAAGAAACACTTTCCTTACATGTCAAAAACCCACTTTGCACGTTCCTAATTATCATTAATAGATTCCTAGTATTGCGTCAACTATGAATCCACGTGTCGCTCAGCTAGTAGTTTTTCTTGTGGAGCTTGACAAGTTTACAGACTTTTGGAATTAAAAATACAAGCTTTTTGTGTAGTCTTGACCACTGAGTGCACAGGGCAATGCAATAATTGAGCCAAACAATAAGATTATCTATAAGTAAATACTAGAATAAACAAAATGGGAAGACTCATCTTGTCTCTGGATGATGTGTACAATAGTAAATAATCAAGATTCTTAATGACCCTGCTCAGATTAATGAAAATATCACAGTTGGGTTTTCAGCAGTTTCAGAATTTGCTGATAAATGGTTTGTTGTGACCCTGCCCAGCAGGAGGTAAAGATTCACAGACAGTGACCTCTGCATTGTATTTAGTAATAAAAATATCAATCATATCTTTGGAACGAGTAGAATAACCTTTATTTGATTCAAGAACGATTCCGTTTGGATATGGTGCAACTAATTCTTCCGATTCTATTAAGTATTATACACAGAAATGTGACCAAGAATAGTCTGAATCAGTTGATTTATTATATTACATTTGGATTTGGTGATAGAATGAACAATTTTGGACGGCAGTCTATGTGATCAATGAAGTCCTGTCAGCCAGCCAGCCCTTCAAGTTGAATAAGATGATGCTATCTAAATGAGCAGTAATCTGAATTTTTTCTCTGGTTTAAAATCATTCTCCTCTCATGATCTTTTATCTGGTTTCAGATGATGTATGACAGCATGAAAAAGAGAATACAAAATGTGGTTGAGGAAGGGAAGGTCACAAATGAGTACCTGACTCGTGAGCTAGAGCATCAAGCTTTCAGCAGATGGACTCCAGAATTCACTCGTCAGGAACATCCCTCAGTAATTCAGGTTGGTTGCGCAAAAAACTGGCTTGGCCTTTTCTGGTGAACATTTTCCTAGTAAAGGATCAGGATGTGTGTGATGAAATGAACAGGTATTGTTAGATGTTGGCAATGACAAGGACATTGCAGGAAACTCAATGCCAAATCTTGTCTACCTCTCAAGAGGAAAGAGCAGAACATTTCCCCATCATTTTAAGGCAGGAGCACTCAATGCCCTGGTAAGAAAGAATAACCCATCAGTTAATTTTCTACAATATTTTCATAATTAAGGGAAACATAGGTTTTTTGTGTGTAATTTTCAAGTAACTGATGCTTTCTACAGCTTCGAGTGTCAGCAGTTATGACCAATGCACCTATAGTCTTAACCCTGGACTGTGACATGTTCTCAAACGACCCCTTGACACCCCATAGGATGCTGTGTTTTCTCATGGAGGAGCATTCAGCTCGCCCCAAACTAGCCTATGTTCAGTTTCCTCAGTGCTTTCATGGACTAAACAAAGCTGACATCTATGCATCTGAGTTCAGGAGAATGTACACTGTTAATCTAATGGGCATGGATGGACTCAAGGGTCCCGATTATGGAGGAAGTGGATGCTTTTTCCGTCGACGAGTTTTCTTTGGTGGTCCATCATCTCCTTTAGAGACTCAGATCCCAGAACTAAATCCAGATCATGTTGCAAACAAACATATTAAGTCAGAAGAAATCCTAAACTTAGCTAGTCATGTGTCAGGTTGCAACTATGAAGACCTAACTAACTGGGGATTAAAGGTGAATCTATAAACTAAACCTATATGCTGTTTTTTCTGCATGTTATTCTTTACAACAAGAAAGGTTAAGTTGGTATTTTCTCTGCAGTTGGGTTTCAGATATGGCTCTTTGATAGAGGACTTCTACACTGGTTATCTTCTAAAATGCGAGGGATGGGAATCTTTGTTCTATAATCCTCCCAGGCCAGCATTTCTAGGTGATGTACCAATCTCCCTTAACGATGTTCTAGTCCAAAGCAAGAGATGGTCTGTAGGTCAGCTTGAGGTAGGCTTCTCCAAGTACAATCCCATGACATTCGGTTTGAAGGCCATGGGACCTTTAATGGCTCTTGCTTATGCACACTATTCATACTGGCCTATTTGGTGTATCCCAATCACCATATATGCATGCCTTCCTCAGTTAACTCTCCTCAATCAAACATCGATCTTCCCAAAGGTACAAATAATAAGATTCCTATATGTACTCAGAATAGATGTTTTCTGATAGCTGCGTTAATGATGCTTTGCCATGGACTCCAGGTAGGTGATCCACAGTTTTTCTTGTATGTTTTCTTGTTTCTGGGATCCTATGGACAAGACTGTACAGACTTTGTTCTAGCACAAGGCACATTTAGAAGGTGGTGGAGTGATCAAAGAATGTGGCTCATCAGAGGGCTGTCATCTTTCATATTTGGAACCACGGAGTACCTAATCAAACATCTAGGGATTTCGACACAGGGATTCAGTGTGACCAATAAAGTGGTTGATGATGAACAGAGCAAAAGATACCATCGAGGGAAATTTGAGTTCGGATTCCCATCGCCTATGTTTGTGCCATTAGCAGTTGCTACAATTATCAATTTGATTGCCTTCCTAGTTGGCCTTCTGGCAGTTCTTAGAGGAGGGAACTGGGATGAATTTTTCCTGCAGATATTTATAGCTGGATTTGGAATCTTAAATGCCTTACCTTTTTATGAAGCCATGGTCTTAAGAGCTGATAAAGGACGGATGCCTACCAGAACTACCATCATCTCAACTCTTTTGGCAGGGGGTCTTTATGCAGCTAGCAATTCCCTGCTAAAGATATAACATCAACCAAGGCACTTGATCTTTAATACCTGTCAGTACTTTCTTGTAAAATAGTTCTTGCATTAATAGGACCATATTTCAAAGATGATAAAACCTTGAGAAATAAGAACTGGGGTCTATGGACATGATGAATATGAACTTCAACTGTGTCACAGACAATAGCTTTGATTTTCAATGATTTTCCATTTTCATGTAAATTTTTTAGGTTAAAACTTTTAGGACAAAATGTAAGGCACTGAAAAGAAATGATAGTAACTCATCTAATCAGAAAGAAAACCATTCAAATATAATATGCTAGTTTTATAAAACAATAACGGGCTTTTCAGAGATTGCAGCACAGGAATGACAAGCATTAGTCCACGCACTGAGCTAGGTCAGGCCTGCGAATACTTTGTTACCGTTCAGAAAAATTCATAAATTGTCTGGAAGAATTTCATTACAGGAAAGCAAGAAATGAATGGCATCATATCTTAAACTAATGTTCTAAATGCAAAGCTAAGTGACCTTATAATAGCCTTCCTAATCCTTCATGTAAATCATCAGAATTTCTACAGATCAACGAATTTCTTTGACAAATAACAAGCTCTGTGGTTAAGGGGCCATATTAGTTTTCTTTCAACGACTATCCTTCCATCTATAAATTTCACTAAATTGCAACTCAACAATAAATGATGGCCAATGAATTCTTCCAACAATTTTAGCGGTTCAACAATGAGGTTAGAGTCATAGTATTTTCAATTTTTCCTAGTTCAATTAATAAGTTCATAGAAGCAGCCGTGCTGTTCACAATGTTAACTATTACCTGATGGATATTCCAACCTCGAACTAAAACCTAACTCAATAAAAAAAAAAAACACCATAGGCTTCTAAGTTGTAGCATTAATTTTCTTCCAAAAAAACGACATGACTAATACTCTGTCCTACTCCAAGAGTATCGCACACAATTTCTGACTAAAATATGACATGGGAAGTAGTATCTGGGAGCTTACCTAAGATCTTGTTAACTTTTCAAACAAGAAGTAGGCAAAAGATTCTTTTCCTTGTCAAATGCAAACCATGAATATAAAGTTGCAACAGGAATTGTTATAACAGTACCTCGATTGCATGAACACTAAGAAAGAAGATACACGACTGTATGATGCGGATGAGAAAAAATAACTGGATTCCACCAAACTTTTATGAACATCTCTGCCTCTTAGGACCTGGAGAGTCAGTTTTATCAAGTGAAAGGGACACTTTGTGGCATTTATTGTTTTTAATAGGTTCATTTTGCCCTTTGAAGCCACAGAATGTAACAATATCTTCTACTTCCACCTTCATGATATCATCTCTGATAACAATTTCAGTAGCATACCGGCTCAAACAATACAAAGAAACCCCTGCAGTGGCCATTCCGACAGGGCTTGACATAAACAACCTGAGTGGCGAAGAAAGAACAGCTGCCAGAGGAGCACCCAAAACACTATACACCTGACCACTCCTTCCGGGTGCTTCTTGGTCATGTATGAGAAGACCTGTTTTACAGTGCAAAGCAAAATCCTCACAATTGTTTTTGAAAACATCGTAACTCCCAAATCCATTATGAAGAAGAAACATGGCCCTGTGGATCACTGGATTTTGCTGTTGTGCATGTGCCGCCTCGAAGTTTTACAATGAAAGCAAAAGAGCTGATTCCATGCTCAAAGCGGTACAGTGATCCCCCACCCAGAAAGCAGTCCAAGCAAGAAAGAACAACCCCACTTGCAGGCTTTTTAAATCCACAATCAGGCATACTTGGACAAGCTGGTTCGCTATTTGAACATGAACTGGAGAAGTCACACAAAACTCCCTCACTGGGAGTGGGAGAGTTCACAATGAAGGCACCACTTGAATAAAGATCTCTGTCACTCGTTGGACAACCTTGTGTCCACCAACATAGATGCCTGCAAAGACACAAAAGGTGAATAAGAGATTAGAGAGCAATAGCTTGCTGTAAATGATAGATGCTCAGCATAACAGGTGAACCCACTAAAACTAATTTCAAGTCATTTAACCTCGAGCATTCATAAAAACTACTGAAACTTGAAAATCATAAGGTAACAATGTAAAACATTAAAACACCATTTTCAGCTTTTTAATTTGATAAGCAGTA
The DNA here is from genome assembly GCA_028571225.1 of Parsonsia alboflavescens. Lineage (NCBI taxonomy): Eukaryota > Viridiplantae > Streptophyta > Magnoliopsida > Gentianales > Apocynaceae > Parsonsia > Parsonsia alboflavescens. The sequence continues at coordinate 2,368,161 of JAOXNR010000030.1, forward strand.
AAAGTTAGAGAACAATAAAAGTGCAGACAGATATTTGGGTAAACTGCAGCATATTTTCACCAAAAGGTTGTGCCCTGTTAAATGAATTGAAGCATACTTTTGGCAAACTTTGTAATTGCAAAATAGAATACATTTTCTGTACTCTGCAGCAAAAACTATATCAGTAGCAAGCAGTTATATATTAGCAGAAGTTCCCGGCTGATGGTCCAAATTCCTCCTGCCGTTGGTCTTGGTCAACAGTGTTAAAAAAAATAAATAAATAACACTGAAACCGCTGTGTATTATTTACTTGTGAAAGCTGAACACAGAAAAAGGATGTACAAAACTGAAATCTTGGAGAATGCAAGTGAATTCTCAAACAAGCAAATGTTTCCCACAGAGAGTTGTTGCACGAACATAGGCAATTTATGTGCTGAATCAATCATTCTAGCAGCAAAATGTGAATTTTGGCAATCAGAGAACTGATCTAACCGACAGTCAGGAAAGGAAAAAATTAGGGTATAAAAAATTTTCAAGTAGAATTATGGCGTCGCCCGGACTCGAACCGGAGACCTTCAGTGTGTTAGACTGACGTGATAACCAACTACACCACGACACCATTGATGAGAAACTTCACCTTCTTGTTTCTACGGATAAATGCTAAACTCAAATGGTCTCTTATTGACACAATTATTATTGTTAACTCAGTGAAAGCAAAGAAAAGTGATTGAGACTCTATTTACACCATTACAAAAGTAGTAGTATGCTTTTTCTTAAATGTGTCCTTTTAAAAACTACTACTTTAGCTTTTAGTAATATTAAATGTCATATTCAATGTGATGTTAAGCTCAACTTCTAAAATTAGAAAGATCATGCAAGAAAATAACTTTGGAGCCCACCTCAGGTCTGAGGAATAGGTCACTGACAAGTGTCAATGACAAGAACATATTTGGATCCCACAAGATGGTTGGCTTAATCTGTCCATTACTAATTGCTTTGGTAATTAATATAGAAGATGTTTCAGATGAAATTATACACATGTAAATTAGATTTGGAGTTGTAATTTAATTATAATAGTAATATAATAATGTTTTTATGAAATTATTATTTTATTTTTATGTTGAGATTGAATTGTAATTATAGTCATTTTTATATTTTTATTGATGAAAAGAATTCTGAAAGAAGAGTCAATTGCAGTATGCGACCTTCTGCATTTATCATTATAACACCCTTAAAATGAGATATTAATTCCTAATGTAAAGGAATTAAAAGATTAATAATCTTCTCCTACTCTCCCAATCCCAACCCAACTCAAAACAAAAACCAAAAATTCACTCAGAAACCAAAATCAATTCAACTGCAGGATTTTGCTTTTAGGGTTTCGACTCATTGTGTTTCATCTTTACATTCTTTCATTGGAGGGGTTCGATTTTTAGGGGTCCATTAGCCCTAATTGTTTGTTCCCCTTTTAAATATTTTTTTTTGCCCTTCTTCTTTCATTATTGCATGCAAATATCTATATGAAAATTGATTTCTTTGATAGGAAAAGATGGAAATTTTAATTGGAAGATTTGAGAATTGGAATCCCAATTTGATAGAATTATTGTTATGTACCAACTTTCTTGGTTGTTCTGATAGATTTGTGTCGGCTGTCGATTCTTTCTCGGCTGCCTGCGAGGCGTTCTCTGACCATCTTCTCCTCTAATCCCAAATTGTTGTCGCCTTCTTTTTTCCCTTTTTTTTAATTTGATATTTGTTTGGGATTTTTTAGATTTTTATGTTTGTTGTGGAGATGAATTCTGGCGCAGGTTCGTTTTGTTCATCTGGGAAGGCAAAATCAGAAGTTCCGTCTTGCGAGGATGATGGTGTAGAAGAAAAATCTCCGGATAGGCGATATTTACGTGTACAGTTCTCTGTTCTCCTTTTTGTTTCGTTAATCTCTCTATTTATTTGATGAAGATATCAACCATAAAAAGTTCGAACCTTTTTTCATTTATTTGATCAATGCAGAGAAAAATTGGGTTGTCTCTTCGATCTTAGTACCCTCATATTTTTTCTTGAAACTTTACATTTTCCTGACCATGAACAGTAGTGAGGTGTGTCAAGTTTCCTAAGAAGCAAAGGAAAATGAAAGTTGTAGAAAATTTGAAGCTTCATAGAAGGAGGGGAAGATTTGCAAAATGGACGGAGTTCATGTTTCAGCAGCATTAAAATAATCAAACTGCACAGGATAGTTTTAAACATTTTCCTGCTGAATTGATTTAGGCAAAATTCCTCCTTGAATTGGCTGTAGAAATTGACCAAAATTTACCATTAATGGAGCCTGTTTGATGTTTTACTTAGGTGGGAAGTATTGGGATTTGGGTATTAGGTTGTTGAAAAATGATGATGTGCCAAATTATTAACCAAATTTGATATCTTAAAACCTCAGGCATATCATAGGTGCATGGTTTTTATCCTTTTCAAGGTTACATACTAAAGCAGAGCAAGTGCATAAAAAATGTTATTGATGTACCTTGTTTCATTATATATCTGGGATTAATATGAGGTAAAGTGTTACTATCACTTTTTCTATTTTGTTTCTTCAGTACAATGAAATCCTGGGGAGAGGAGCATGCAAGATCGTGTATGATTCTGGGACCTCTGAGCCTTTCCTTTACTTTCTAACTAGTTTAGTGTGCTGATACAAATTCCTTCTTCAGTTACAAGGGGTTTGACGAACATAATGGAATTGAAGTTGCATGGAACCAAGTAAGAATTGACGAAGCATTGCAGTCTCCTGAACACCTCCAGAGATTATATTCTGAGATTCATTTGTTAAGGGCTTTGAAACATGATAATATCATGAAGTTATATAGTTATTGGGTGGATCATGAGAAGAAGACCATTAACATGATCACAGAGTTATTCACTTCTGGGAGTTTGAGGCAGTGAGTTTATTGTGTTTTCCTCTTCTGTCTGTGATTGTTTGTATGTATTGGTTGCCATTCTTTCATCAGTTGATTTCTACATTTTGGCATTTAGATATCGTAAGAAGCATAAAAGTGTTGACTTAAATGCTCTCAAGAACTGGGCAAGGCAGATTCTCCAAGGCTTACACTTTCTCCACCGCCAGAGTCCACCCATTATCCACAGGGATTTGAAATGTGACAATATATTCATCAATGGAAATCGTGGAGAAGTTAAAATAGGAGATTTAGGATTGGCCACTGTATTGCAGCAGCCAACTGCCCGAAGTGTTATTGGTAACTGTTTGGCTTGCTTTGTATAGGTTTTGTTTTAACTATGATCAAAATGTTAATGATTCTACTTATAGGTACTCCTGAGTTTATGGCCCCTGAGCTCTATGAGGAGGAATACACTGAGCTAGTTGATATTTATTCCTTTGGCCTGTGCATATTGGAGCTAATAACATGTGAATACCCATATAGCGAATGCAAGAATCAAGCACAAATCTATAAAAAGGTTACTTCGGTAAGTCTGCTGGCTGACTTGTAATTCTGATGTACAAATAAAAGATCTTTTTTTGCATTTGCAGTTCTGGGTAAATGTTTCTATTCATTGACGTCCATCTGCCTTTTGTGTCACTTTCCTGTTTTCTTCAAGTTTGGTTCAATGATTTTCTAAGTGTGCAACTTCAGGGTATAAAGCCAGCTTCACTTGCTAAGGTTGATAATCCCCAAGTAAAGGAAATTGTAGAGAAATGCCTGCTCCCAGCATCTCAAAGGTTGAATGCAGCAGAACTCTTGAAAGATCCATTCTTCTCACCTGAAAGTTCAAAGGAGTCATTAGACAATCCTATGCAAACACTCAATTCAGAATCTGAATTATTGAACTTTCAAAAAGCTGATTATGTTGCCATGGACATTGAACATGTTTCAACTGTAGAGTTACAAAGACACAATGGGAGGGAAGAATTTACATTAAGAGGGGAAAAATATGACGACATGTCAATTTCATTGACATTGCGCATTTCTGACTTCTGTGGTAAATTTCTAATGCAGATAATATGATAGAACTTTCAATAGATTATTTTCCGAAGTTGAAATGTACTTTTGGTTTGTTTTGAACAGGAAGGGCTAGAAACATCCACTTTATGTTTTATCTCGATGCTGATACAGCAATCTCAATAGCTAGTGAGATGGTTGAACAACTTCATTTATCAAGTGAAGATGTGACTTTCATAGCTGAGTTGATTGATAATTTAATTTTAGAACTTGTACCAAACTGGAAACCATCATTTGATGATTTCAGTTTATTAAGCAGTTCGGATAAGAAGACATTTGATGATTTCAGTGGATTAAGCAGTTCGGATAAGAAGACAGATATCCTTATAAGTGATCAATCTCTCTCCTCTCACCCACCACATTGTGAACTAGGTGGCATGCCTGACCAAGTGGTTCAGGAGCATTCTCTCCCATCTGGTTTTAGTTATGCAGAGTTACATGATGCTGAAGAATCATTTGGAAAATCATCCAACTATGGTAAAGCATCCATATCATATGCCAAGTTTGATAATTCTTTGAGGTGTTATGATTCTAATACATGCAGCAAAGATTCCAAGGAATGTGCTGCTGATCTTTATGATGGTAGTTCAGGTGTGTCCCTTGTGAGTTATTGTACAAAAAATTCAGGGTTATCATCTGCTGATTCATGCAATGCCATTCCCGATGATATGTGCTTGAGCTTTTCTTGTGTATCTCTGAATGACAAAGACAAAGACCACCCTCCATGTCCTGATCTGAAGGTGGAATTGGATGCAATAGCTATGCAGTATGATCAAAGCTGTCGTGAACTCTTGAGGATGAGAGAGGAGGCAATAGAAAATGCCAAGAAGAGATGGATGACTAGGAAGAGGATGTCTGTTGTCTGATGTATATAGTAGATAACCTTTTTGCGTTAAAATGTTTTTCAAGTGAACATGAAAAGCAACCTTTTTAACAGGGTTGTATGTCCTTTGTCCCCCTCATTTTTTAAGTTGGTGGCAGCAGTACGTCTGCAGATAAACTTTGTAGGAACCTAAACAAATCTTATTAGAAGTTTGTTTGCTAAGGGCAGGAAAATGTTTATATAGCAGTATTTTGTTAATCTGTTTTTCTCGTATACTCATCAATCCTGTTTTGCGTTTCTTATAGTTGTTTGTTTCCTTCCCACCCTTGTGTTCTATCAAGTCTCCTTCTTTGATTTCCAAGGAGGATCTAAAATTGGAAAGATATATTAACTTCAATTTCAACATAGATGTGCATTCAATGGGCGCACCTCTGACTGTCAAAATAGATACTGGAGTAACATTTCTATTTTTAGGCATGGAGTCCATGCCCTAGGATACAATAGGAGTTGAATTCAATCCGAGACAGGCCATAATTCATAGAATCCAATTCACTGCTGCTGATAAAACCATCTCCAGCTGCAAAGATCATTATAGGTTTAGCTTGTCTAAGAAGTTCGTTTATTCCCATTAGGATCCAGGTTAAAACTGCCAAAATTCATTTGATGCCTGGTTTTATTGTATGAGATCAAGAGAAGAAGAAATGCCCTGCAACATTCATGAGCCGTCAAGTGCATGGTGGTACAAGAATAGTAGCTGACAACCAAAACTAACAAAGCTAGGGATATATTCATAAGAACTAGTCCATGAGCCACAAAGGTGAAAGAATTGGACATTTACAAATTATACACGTGTGCCATCATCTCCAACATAAACCCCATAGAAACCAAAGCCACATGCACAGAGACATGCAATGAATCAACACTTTGAGGTGATAAAAAATTGTTTAACACGCATGACAGAAGAACAGAAGACTTGATGGTAGATTACCAGTTTTCCTTCACTATCCTTGATTTTTCTAGTATAAACTTCCCTTCTTTGTATTTCTGTGTTTCTTCATAGGCTCTTTCATATTTCCAACCTAGCACCTCACGGCAATCACCACAATAAACATCAGCAACTGTGTGAAGACCAGTCATGAGCTGCCTATCCTCTTTTGGTCCCACAACGATGTTCATTGCATGGGAGAACAAAAATGCTCGACCATTCCTTCCCTGAAATACAACATTGGATGATAATCTAGAGATTGGATTTTAATAGAGTGTATATCCACATACAGTCTGCCAGTAACATCACAAATCCTAGGTAGGAGTTTAAGCAGCTTAATAAAGTAAGATTTGCATATGGTAAGTATGAGGAAGGATAGCAAGAGAGCTAGAAAACTACCACAAAACCATAATCCAACTCCCAAAAAATTATTTCACAAAGTGTTTACATGGTCAATTTAACTCCTAATATCCCAATGTGTTACCCTTCCAGACCAAAAATTCTGTTAAAACTAAAGAATATTTCAAGCCCCCCTGAGAAGCGATAAACTAAATTTTAGCCCAGAATATAAAGAAGCAGTTAGACAGGCAAAACTAAAATAGATGGAACAAAATCATTAAACAATTTGAGGTAGACAATAGATTTCTTTAATTCTAACTTCAGTGCAGTCGTGAATCAACTCCAAAGAAACAGCTTGTAGGATCATTTTAAAGAATGACATATTTCCAATTTCAAGGTCGCATGGGCAGAGATGATAAAATTATTGTCCTACCCTACCCTGTATGCCCAAATTAGACAAGAATCAAAATCAACAATTTCTTTCCAGACAGAAAAGGATAATATTCACAGATTAAACAAATTAAATCGGGTAACTTCCATTAGACTGGAGAAAGAAAGGTAAAGTGACCTGAAATGCTTTAGAAATGACATCATCATGCAGCGCAACTTGAGTTCTACAATTACAGCAACTGTACAATCTTGGTCCGGTCAACTCAGCCATGGATGATGAAGATTCAAGATCAATCACAAAGGTCACAGCAGCTAAAAACCAAGATCACCATGCCAAAAATGATCACTCAGGAAACAGTCCAGGTAAAAAAGAACAGGCGCTGAGCCACAAATTCAAGAAGATTCTTTTTAAAAAAAAAATGGATAACGATAGGGAAAATTTAACTTCACCTTTACAACAAGATTCAAGCAAATTCCCGAAATGCTATTTCCTTAACCAACATTCGTTGACCTCGTATCTACAGCTTAAACTAGCAAGAAGCCAAGCCCATTCATCAGTAGGGTCAAAATGGTGATAGCAAACAAAGGGGAAAAGGATGATGAATTGAGTAATAGAATCTCACAAGCAACCAAAAAAATAAATAAATGAAAGGGACAAATGAAAACGAACGCGAGAACGACAGAATTGTATTTGTATACATAATGACCAGTAAACAAAACAGAAAAAAAAAAAAAAAAAAGGGATCCCAATTGAACCCAGAAAACCAGAGATGAAAATAGTTTGCTTTATCAAGAAAATCAAGAATTCAAGCTGACACTAGCTTCCCCGGAAAATAAACAAAATTGAGCTAATTTTGATCTAACCTTCTCATCGTTCCATGCCCCCTGGTGATGATGATGATACGTGGGTTCGCGAGGAAGGGACAGAATTGGGATGTGTTTGGCAGTGTAGGGTTTTTCCAGTTCCGGGAGCAGTAGAGATTTGTCGTTGAGTTTGGAGATGACAGCTTGCAATTTGAACTATGAGCAAATATTAGATATCGATCCAACGTGTCGTTTTAAATTTGAACAAATTTTAATTAAAATGTTTAAATTAATAATTTAATATAGGACTTTTAACTATTCACTCTCACGTATTTAAACCAAACTATAATATTATGTTATAAATTTTTTTTTTCAGTTGTTATGGTTACTTAATATATTAAGTACATTTATTATGATCCTCAACATAGTATCGATAGTCATATTAATCCAAATTATTATTTTTTTCTAATCAAACACTCTTTGGAATCGATAATTTTATTAGTACAGGATAACTTTTTACGGGCAAAATTATTCATCTCATCTTTACTACTCAAAATCCAATCAACCCAAAGATTGTGAATAAATTTAGGTTGTCGAGTTAATTTATTTAGGTTTATTAATTCAAATGCATCTGAATTTTTTTTTCTTTTTTAAAAAGGGATTAGTTAGATTTTGAGTAGTAAGAATTAATAAACTAATACTTCCTCCATCATTATTAATAAGTCAAGTGAGTTATTAGTTTATTAGATATTTTAATAATTTTTTACCATAATATCTTTGTTTCTTTCTTTCCTCTATATATTATTATTAGTTTGATTAGAATATAAATATTGACATTTTTAAAGAATATATATAGAAATATATATATATATATTAACTTAATTTTTTCAAAATGATAATTAATGACTTATATTTTGTAAAGGAAGAAGTCTCTTTCAAAAGTAATGAAAATAGTCAAAAGAAATATCCACAATAAAGGAAAATTATGATATGGATTGGATCTATATCCCCCACATAAACTTTATTGTTCATATCAAGTCAAGCGTATTATTATGTTTTACACAAGTACGTTTTGAATAAAATATGCCACATTAAATTATAAGATCCAATAAATCAAATCCATAAAAGAATTTTATCGCGGTTAAAGATTCTATTGAATTATAAAAACATGGGTCCATATTTATAATTAGTAGGCCTGAAGGAAAGTACTGACCATTGAGGACATGGCCATACTTACTCGATTGAAGATGCATGCCTTGAAGCAAAATTGCGTTGATCGGAATCTATTTATTTTCAAAGATATTTAATTTAAGAGGTAAGGATTATATAATTTTAGCGATTAAATTGATGATTAATTAATTATGCTAATTTAATTGATTCGTATTGATGGTTATAATTATAAGTTGATGTGACGTAGAAAGGTGGTCGTGTTCGGCCATCTACCATGCATACAACATGGGTGATTAAATGAGCCATCTAAATAAAATGACAAAGTATGGACCATGGAGGAAAGGAAGGGAAGGGATGAATCCAATTACTGGCCACAGAAATAATTAATAGATCGACCTTCGAATCTATAATTAATGAATCCAACCATTTATCAGTGTTTTTTTGGTCTTATTCTCATTGTTTTAGTAATAGAGAGCACAGAGTCGAACAGATGCATTTTCTCCACCACTCTGATATTTGATATGGGGTTAGGTTGGAATATTTAGTTGTGAACATCTCGAGAATAGTATTTAATATATTTACTCGCGAGGCATGTCGTAGAACAGAACATATGGTAGCATCCAACAAAAGTGTTATCGAGTGGTTGGAAAGTGAAGTCTGCATAATGCATGTTGTGAGTTTGAGTTGATCTCGCTGTTTACTTTAGCCTACAACTTTATTGATTTAAACTTCTAGAATATGGGTAAAAATTTAATTCATTGTTTTTCAAATTATTTGTATGTGTAGATAGAATTCATTGTTGTTATAAAGAAAAGTTTGATGAATATTAATTTCGTACCTAACTTAAGTAAGTCAATAAAACTAACCCTAGCTGAATTGCTCACCAAAAGTCAGAAGTTGTATTTTTTATCTTGGCATTTTATTTCAGAGAAAAGGAAAACTTTGAACATCCGTATTGATATTCTCTAGCAGCTGCCTATATTTTTCCTTTCTTATGTTTTACAAGCAACCTTTCTTCACATCCATAAATTTCATTGCTCAACCACAATTATTCCTGAAAATGTATCATGTTTTTGTGCAAAGATAATACTCCCTCCCCTCAGAATTGAGTGTCCCATATTCGATTCGATCTTGTTGCATACTCTATATTTGGTGAGTTGTAAATCTTAACGGATAGTTGAAATATGTGAGAACTGATTCGAGCATTGCTGGAAACAATAATAATAATAAGTTTTAAAAAAAAGAATGTCCCATATTCCTTCTTAAATTGTTCAAAATTGAATGTCTCATAAAAATTTTATTAAAAGAATAGACATTATAATATTAAAATGAACTAAATCAAACATTTTTTTTTTCTAAAATGTGTGCAAGTCAAAATTGGATATTCAATTTTGAACGTAGAGATTATAATACTTAAAAGAAAGAAATTCAACTTAATTAATCTTAAAATTGTAATATTATTTTTTGGAATGAAAATTTAACTAAAATAAGAAATAAGATATTTAATTGTTTACAACTATAAGATAATTTCAGACAGACAAGAGGGAGCAAAATCACGTGAACCAGCTTTTATAACATCTCATCAAACGTCATCTTCCTTTGCATCGAAAAAGATTAGAGACGCAAAAAGAGAAGATTCACTTTAGATGCAGTACAACTCTCCATTAGGATACAAAGATTCAACGGTTAGTCAGTAACATCAACAACTCTTCTCTTCTTCTTCTTCTCGAATCGCTTCTCCACACAGACAAACAATGGAGGAAGAGCCATCAGATAATTGTATCAGGGCTCCTCTAAGTAAGTCGATTAATTCATATATACCAAAAATTGACTTCTCAAAGTCGATACCTATATATATATATATATATATATATATATATATATATATAATATCTTAATTATTGTTACATCTTTAATTTGCAGTAACCAGACATGATGATAGCAGCAGCTCTGCATCCAGCTCTGAAGATATTATTATTGAATCGGATGAAACCTCACCAATCCCGCAGGTGGCACTCACGGTACCTACCACAGATGACCGTTCCCTACCGGTCCTCACTTTCCGGATGTGGTTCTTGGGCACTCTCTCATGCCTTCTCTTATCATTTCTCAATCAATTCTTCTGGTACCGGAAGGAACCTATGACCATCTCGGCCATATCTGCTCAGATTGCTGTGGTTCCTCTGGGACAATTCATGGCTGCTAAGATAACGGATAGAGTTTTCTTCAAAGGGAGTCGCTTGGAGTTTACGTTAAATCCAGGACCGTTTAATGTCAAAGAACACGTGCTTATCACCATATTTGCAAATTCCGGTGCGGGTACGGTTTACGCTATTCACGTAGTTACTGCGGTGAAGGTCTTCTACAAAAAGCATATGACTTTCTTTGTATCCTTGATCGTTGTTCTAACAACTCAGGTTAGTTTTAGTTTTAGTTAATCAGAAGAATTCTCGACTGAATTTATTTGGATTCTATATAAAAAAAATGTGATTAACAGATGAGATTTTTTTAAATTTGTTTGGATATGGTGTGTGTGAATGGTATTATTTTTAGGTGCTGGGGTTCGGATGGGCAGGCATATTCAGGAGGTTCTTGGTGGAGCCGGCAGCCATGTGGTGGCCGTCCAATCTCGTCCAGGTCTCCCTGTTCCGGTAATTACTTAATTGGATATGAGCTCCGGTTTAAGAAAGAAAGAGACTGCATTGTTTTTTTTTAACTGTATATGGTTTTAGATAAGCAAAATTTCTTTTCATGGAGAGATGAAATTGGACAGGTAATTAGGTTGTTTTTACTTCGACGGAAGATCTAAGCTTTGCCTAAGATTCTTTGACCGACAGACGTACGATAAAATAATGAAATACCAGCTGTGACGTGGGACAATGACTAAGATTGTAGGGCGAGAAAGTAATTAAAATCTTTTTAAAAAGTCAACAATAATTTTATATTCATCATAAAAATGGATTTCGAATATTCTATTACACATTTTATATATCACTTAATATTATGACGATAAAAATTTTCGTAAAAGATCAGCTAATATTTATAGGATTTAGTTTATTTTTTTAAAATTTTATATATAAAATATATTAAAAAATAACAATCAAAGACCATCAAAGTGACATATAATTGTGTAATATAATATTCAGAGTCAAAAAATGTGGGGGAATATTTTTTAATTTCTATCACCACCTCACCCCATGAGATCAGCACCCAAGTTTAAAAAAAAAACCTTTGTCCATAAGTTCCATATGATTAGTTTTATAGTCCGGTTTTATTTTTTTCATAATGCAAAATTAAAAATACTCCTTCCATGCTATAGAATTCTTTCTATTTTAATTGTCAAGAATTAAATGTCTTATCTCTTAGAATGGGTAAAATATAACTCCTAAACTCTTGCTCTAATGATACTACCATTAATTATATTAATGAAGAAGGATTGAGAGTGTAATTTCATGAAACTCAAATGCACTCTCATTTTTTATTAAGTCAAAAATAGAACATTCAAGGATTATTATAAAATTAAAGGTTCGATTTATATTAATTTTGAGAAGAACTGATATGCTCATTCAGTGTAGAGAATGTTAATGTTGATCAAGCTTAAATCGTTTAGGGCAGCATGCTAATTATCACCTTGCTGGAATTCAATATATTGTTTTAGGGCATTGCACGAGAAAGAAGAAAGACCAAGGGGCGATCTAACAAGAATTCAGTTCTTCTTGATTGCAATCATCTGCAGTTTTGCTTACTATGTCTTCCCAGGATATCTCTTCCAAATGTTAACTTCACTTTCCTGGATATGTTGGATCTACCCTACATCAGTTCTTGCACAGCAACTAGGTTCTGGTTTATCAGGTCTGGGAATTGCTGCCATTGGACTTGATTGGACCACCATCTCTGCTTACTTGGGAAGTCCATTGGCTAGCCCCTGGTTCGCCACTGCAAATCTTGCAGTTGGGTTCTTCCTTATTATGTATGTTGTCACTCCCGTGTCATACTGGTTTAATCTCTATAAAGCCAAGAACTTCCCAATTTTTTCAGATGGTCTCTTTACTGCCTCAGGCCAATCTTATAACATTTCAACCATAATTGACTCAAATTTTCATCTGGATATTGCTGCTTATGAGAAAGAGGGACCTCTTTATCTCAGTACCTTTTTTGCAATGACTTATGGAGTTGGTTTTGCTGCTCTCTCTTCAACCCTCATGCATGTCCTTCTGTTTCATGGAAGGTATAATTCATGAATTAATTCTGATATCTATACACAAAATTCAAGTTGTAAGTGCTTAATTTCAGATATTTTGAAAATGATGATGATGCAGAGAAATATGGGAGCAGAGCAGATCAAGTTTCCAAGAGAAGACCATGGACATACACACAAAACTGATGAGCAAATATACACAAGTTCCCGAATGGTGGTTTTGGTGCATTTTAGTTACTAACGTTGCATTCACCATTTTTGCATGTGAATACTACAATGAGCAGCTTCAATTGCCATGGTGGGGTGTCGTTTTAGCCTGCTTAATCGCCTTTTTCTTCACACTGCCTATCGGAATCATCACTGCAATCACTAATCAGGTACACATTTTTCTAGTTAATTTCACACCATACATGAGCAGCTGCTGCTTGTGATTTGCTCCAAGAAAATTCTTAGCAAATTATGAAATGATCATATGACAGACACCAGGTTTGAACATCATCACTGAGTATATAATCGGATACATCTATCCGGGTTATCCAGTAGCCAACATGTGTTTCAAGGTTTATGGCTACATAAGCATGTCACAGGCCATAACTTTTCTGCAAGACTTCAAACTTGGTCATTACATGAAAATCCCACCAAGGACAATGTTTATGGCACAGGTTGGTTAGCCTTTTCCTCATTGACTCGTTTTAACAAGCACATCTAGTGATAATTATTAGACAATAACTAAACCATCAAAATTGGTACAGATTGTAGGAACTTTTATAGCGGGTTTCGTATACTTGACCACTGCCTGGTGGTTAATGGAGACAATCCCAGAAATCTGTGACTCAACATCTTCAAATTCATTATGGACATGTCCAGGTGATCATGTCTTCTATGATGCTTCTGTGATCTGGGGTTTAATCGGCCCTCGTAGAATCTTTGGTGATCTAGGGACTTATGCAATGGTTAATTGGTTCTTCCTAGGAGGAGCAATTGCTCCAGTCTTGGTCTGGTTAGCACACAGGGCCTTTCCTAATCAAGAATGGATTAGGCTCATAAACATGCCGATTTTGATCGGAGCAACAGGAAATATGCCACCAGCCACGGCCGTAAATTACACTACCTGGGTTATAGCTGGTTTCTTATCTGGTTATGTTTGGTTCAGATACCGGCCTAAATCATGGCAAAGGTTCAATTATGTTCTTTCTGGTGCCCTGGATGCTGGTTTGGCCTTTATGGGAGTCCTCTTGTATCTATGCTTGGGATTAGAGGGTATCAAACTCAGTTGGTGGGGAAATGCCCTTGATGGTTGCCCTTATGCTTCTTGCCCTACGGCCAAAGGAATAGTGATGGAAGGGTGCCCAGTAGTCTACTAATTGGGAAGGATCACAAGAAGCTATTTCTGTATAACCAGTATTTGAATGAATATGAATATACCTTTGTACATACCTTATGCTTCTCATTCTTCATCTTGGGATTCTTTTTGTATGTGGTTCCTTGTATTCAAAATATTTATTGTTTCTTAAAAAAAAACTATTCCTTGAATCACAATTGAACATCCATTTCTATTCCAAGGGGGTATTAAATGTAATATTTAATATTTTTGTCCTGAATTAAATATCTTGATTTTTTTTATAAAATTTTAATTAATTTAAGAAATGATTTCCACACGAATCAAAATATAAATAGAGTATTCAATATCTAAATGAGAGTAAGATTTACCCCTCTCCAACGTTTTCCATTTGAATGGATAGCAAGGTGGAAACGTCTCAATACAAATCATATGTTATATGTTCGAACTTATCCTTGTGGATAAATCAAAACTCCAATAATTTTTCAATGAAAGGCATTTGATCCCTTCTACCTGCGGGTTCTGTGTCCAGAGGATAGCATAACCAAACTGGAGACCCTGAATTGGGCTTGATATTGTAATAAAATGGGCCCAGCCCAACAAGGAAAAAGCATGTCGGAAAAAGATCTACAGGCGGGTGAAAAACTATCCTTCTTCGTCGTGCTTTCCGGTTCCGCTCAAGCAGAAGTTACAGAAACCTCCATTAAACCCCGTCCCAAGATACAACTGATTGTATTGCATTTTTGGAATAAATATTGATTCCTTACCAAAAAAAAGATGGAGTCCCAGTCGGATGGCAGCGACCAAATGAAGGCAATCAAAGAAGTCCGGCAGCAGCTCGAATCCCGTGTGGAAACCTTAACCAACGCTCAAATAGACCTCATTGGTTCACTGCAGGATTTGGTTCCGGATCTCGTTTCCTCTCTAGACCTGTCTCTCAAAGTCATATCTTCCTTCAATGGCAGGCCCTTTACACCGCTCCCGAAACCGCTTCCGAACACTAAACCTAAGGATGTGAAGATTCCCATCTTACCGCTAACCGATGGTAAAATTACATCTAATAACCTCAAGTCGACGCCGGACGCAAAATCGGATAATGAGAGATTTGTCATTGACGAGAGGGGCGGTCCTCTATCGGTAGTGAGGTCGATGGTGGCGGTTTGTTTGCTGGAGAGAGTGCCCTTTACGCCGATTGATTCCTCGACGGTGTTGAGGAAGTTGGAGAATGATCAGTCTGCTACCACTGCAGAGAAGGCGGCTTTGAGAGAGCTTGGAGGTGAGTCAGGGGCGATTTTGGCCGTGGAGATGGCGTTGCGGTCCATGGCTGAGGATAATGGTGGGGTGGACTTGGAGGAGTTTGTGGTGAGTGGGAAGTCTAGGGTCATGGTTATGAATATAGATAGAACCAGGCTTTTGAAAGAATTGCCAGAAAGCAAGCAGCTTTATCAGCAATCTGAAATGAGTTCGGATGAAAAGAATCGTGGCATTGAAGGTCCAAAGAGTGGGGTAGATGTTAGTAACAGTGGCGGTTTTGGAATGGGGAGGCCAATGCATGATATGTGGATGCAAGGACCGGGTATGCCACCCATGTTTCCTGGAGGAATGGGGCCAAGGATGGGTGGACCAAGAGGAATGATGGGGATGATGGGGATGCCTAGAGGGGTGGGTGTTCCACCTCCGATGCAGAGGCCTCCCATGGGACCAAATGTACCTATGGGTGGCACAAATGCCATTTCTTTGAAGCCTAGGACTGAGGAGGATGATTTGAAGGATCTTGAAGCTTTGTTGAACAAAAAGAGTTTCAGAGAAATGCAGAAGTCGAAAACTGGAGAGGAGCTTTTGGACCTTATTCACAGGCCCACTGCTAAAGAAACTGCTGTGGCTGCTAAGGTATTGAATTTGTCAGCTTGTCAAGAAATTTTGGTTATGATGTTCTCTTACGTATGCATCAAGTGCTTTTACCAGTTGTATTGTTGGCATGTTATTTAGAGCAGCCATGTAATTGGATTATTTATCAGTTGTATCGAGTGCTTTTGAAGCTGTTCTTTTGATGAAGCTTTAAACTACTACTTCGTGTTTATAATATGCTTTTGTTTATATTACTTCAGTTCAAAAGCAAAGGTGGCTCTCAAGTAAAGGAGTATTGCTCAGCATTGACAAAGGAAGACTGTAGGCGTCAAACTGGTTCTTACATTGCTTGCGAAAAGGTTGATATTTGGTTCGTTCAGTTGGAATTTATTGTTTCAATTGGATATCAATGAAGTATGCAGTGCTAATTTGGTTGCAATAGTTTCTAATGAATGAGGTATTTTGGCTGAACATTTAGGTTCATTTCCGGAGGATAATTGCTCCTCACACTGATGCCAACTTGGGTGACTGCTCTTTCCTTGACACTTGTCGTCACATGAAGGTGAAGTTACAATAAGCTTCCTGTTGGATTTGTGCCCTTGAAGCTATTTTAAATATATATATATATATGTATGTATATAAAAAATTTTATATCACCATATTGCCACTGTTATTGTAGACATGCAAGTACGTGCATTATGAACTTGACTCAACACCTGATCTATCCCCAATGATGGGACCGGGAGCCTTAGCTCCTCCTAAGCCATTGAAGCCACAGCGAGCCGACTACTGTTCCGAAGTGGAGCTTGGTGAAGCACAGTGGATCAATTGTGATATACGCAATTTTAGAATGGATATTTTGGGACAATTTGGTGTCATAATGGCTGATCCACCATGGGACATTCATATGGAGTTGCCCTATGGGACAATGGCTGATGATGAAATGCGCACTCTTAATGTTCCTGCTCTTCAGACTGATGGTCTGATATTTCTCTGGGTCACTGGACGTGCAATGGAGCTAGGGCGTGAATGGTATTGTGCCTTTATGATCTATTCTCCTGACCTTGTGATTATAGTTGTTTTGTCTGAAGTAATGCCAATATTGTAGATCCTCATTGATTATTTTTGTTTGTTTATTTTTCTCTGAAAAGTAGGTTTGCTGCATGCCATGATTTTAGTTGTCTTGCTTGCAAGATTAGTTCAACCTCCATTTGTTGGGCAAGCCATGAATATAAAATTTTTTAGACAGATTTCGATAATTTTTTCTGAAATTTAATTATCTCTTTGTTTCTTTTGTGTAACCACTGCCATGGTTCAACAGACTGTTTTAATGACTTCATATCAACAAAATTTGCTGCAAAATAATCTGGTTGTGGCACTCAGATTACTGCAATTGTAGAAGGATGAACTGGATTTGTCAATATTTTAGCTGGTACATTTTGTGATAGGGCATTTCTTTTTCCCGTGTGGTAGCTCTTAGCTCAATAGAGTGGTTAAATGGGATTCTTGTATAGCCACCCCCAACCCCTGTGAGTGTGTTTGTGATATATGTGGATTTTGGTAGGATTTGAATTAGATGAATGTTCAATATTTTGCAATTAGGAAAATCAATTAACATGAAGATTTGACAATCTTGTTGCAGTCTTGAACTTTGGGGTTACAGGCGTTGTGAGGAGATTATCTGGGTGAAGACTAATCAACTGCAGCGAATAATCAGAACAGGTCGAACAGGGCATTGGCTCAACCACAGCAAGGAGCACTGCCTTGTTGGAATAAAGGGTAATCCAGAAGTAAACAGAAATATTGACACTGATGTCATTGTTGCTGAGGTCCGAGAAACAAGTCGAAAGCCAGATGAGGTAAGTGAAACTTACCAATTATCACATGGAATGTGGGACCAAACTGAAAAGCAATCCAATTCTACAAAATTTAATGGTCGATATTGAAATATTTTCTTCCAGTCATGATATCTACTCTCCTTTTTGGCCTCTCCTGATTTTGAATAGATTTTTTGACTGGAAGATAAGTAAGAATATGTCGCAATATAACGTTCTTGCAATGCTGATTAACACTTGCATGAATCTTTTTTCTTGTTGCTTATTCTAATTTTTCACTCTTTCTCCTGGGAACTATTGATCATATCATGTCATAGATGTATCCGATGCTGGAGCGTATAATGCCGCGAGCAAGAAAACTGGAGTTGTTTGCTAGGATGCATAACTGTCATTCTGGGTATGTTTTGCAGATCAATTTACATGTTTTCTATTGCTATTATTAACACTGCCTCATGCTTTTATGTTTGAGGGTTTTCCGTGGAGCATTGATTTAAACCTTCTGAATTGGGAACTTGATAGCAGGAAACACAAGTAAACTGATATTCAATAGGATCTTTCTGTACTCTTAGCATGTTTTAAAGCTAAATCTATAAAACGGTTACAATATTTTCCTTGAGTTTTTCAAGAAACTTGTATGTGAAAGCTGTACCCATCTAGTGCAGTGTTATCCCTGGTTTGGCTGCTCCGCGGATTTGCTCCAGACATGGGAGCCAGGATTGAGCTTATATTAGTTATCTTATGCTGCATCATATGTATTTGGTTAGAAATTCTATACATTTTTGTAAATTTTCTGACTACACAATACATTGTTGATGCATATTGCAGATGGATGTCTCTTGGTAATCAACTGAATGGTGTAAGACTTGTTGAAGATGGACTTCGAGCAAGGTTTAAGGCTGCTTATCCAGACGTGGAGGTGCAGCCTCCATCACCCCCAAGGTCATCTGCTATGGAAGTGGATTCAAGTGCTGCTCAAGTGAGGAACTCCTATGCCAGTGGGGAGCCCATGACTCAGGGGGCTTCTTACTTGTCTCAAGAGAAGCCAGTGAATGTTGAGGTGGAGATGACAGGGTAATGACACACAAGTGTAAATATAGCTGAGTAGCAATGAAGTTGGTATTTCAAATAGACCTTTTACTGCCATGGTATTTGGCCTTTGATTAGAAACTTGGTTCAAGATTCTGGTAGCCAGAATCCTTTTGCTTGTTGTATTTTAGGTATTCATATTAAGATAGCATATCTTCTACGTTGGTGATGCCCTGTTTTCTCATCTTCCTCGAATTTTCTCTGAAAAAACTCAATAAGCTTTATGGAAATCTTTTATCCTTCTGAGAAATTAATCTGTGCAGCATGCATGGGTGGCTGGTAATTTCTGATCTTATGCTCCCAGTGGATAATAACGTAATGCATTCAATCCCAAGTGACGGGTGGGCAGGGAAAGTACTAATTTTCTTGTGATCTTTTATCTTTATAGAAATTCGTGTTAGCTTTTCTTTGAAAGGGGCAAAAGATGGGAGACAAAGGAGGACACAAACCAAATAAAGAAATCCTCACGCAAACCCAAAGAAAGAATGATCCTTCGTACGCTGCTTTCAATGTCTCGATAACTTCAGCATAAATTGGTACTGGAAGTCGGGAACAACAATGTATTTATCTTGAATGTGGAAAGAATACATCAAAACCATACGTTATACAAATATTCTGTAAAACAAATGTAAAAAATTCATCTTACAAGGGATAAAGAGATCAAAGAAGATGGGGTAACAATTGTTTGTAGAACTAACAAGAACAAATCTCCGCGTAGCCCAGGTCACTTAGATTCTGCAAATGGCTATAGCAGATACCAAAAATCCAATGGCTGAAGACATAAGAACTGGAACCAGTGTCATTGCCGAAGATGGTGAGGCCGCCTCCTGCATTGGGATGGAGCCAAAGACAGTAGGATAAGAAGGAGAAACTGCAGTCGGACCTGAAGCCGGCGAGTCTGCATAAGATCCATTTCCGGCAGTAGAGATGTGAAGCTTCTGAGACTTTTGACAGTGCCCATCTACACCGCTGGTGAAGTAGAAATCTCCAGGTCTGGTAATGTTGAACAGAGAGTTGCCATCTTTCAATTCCAAGATCGGATCTTTTAGGTTACAGCCATTGAATGATTCCTTGGTTACTTGAATCACTGAATCTTGACTAGGCGGATAAAGAAAAACTGCAGCAGAAGGAATTGTTCATCAGCTATTTTGTCAAACAGCTTTCAAGACATCATCATTTGGACTTCCTCATTCTCAGAAAATCTACAAGAAATGCAAAGATAGGATTTTTAAACTTACAGAGGGAATCCCCGATCTTGAATTCATGATTCTTGGACCATTTCACATAGACATCTGGATTTTCTGCGGAGGGCAAATTCCAACCATCTAAATCTCCAACTTTGTACTGGAAGCAAAAGACTGGGATTTGGATGAGCAGCAGAATCTGAACGATACACCAAAACTTGTTGCCACTTGAAACTCTAAAGCAAGCCATGTCTCCTACTTTCGTTTACTGTCTGTCTCTCTCGACTTTGCCTTTTTTCCTCAGTGTCAGGAATACTCAAATCTAAGAGAATGTGGACACGACTCCGGAATTGGGAAAGGAAAATATTATTGTTTGCCAGAAGGCTAACACATTTAGAAAAGGACAAGTAGAATCTGAACTTATCAAAGCTGCCCTTTCCCTTTTTACTAGGTGATTGTTTAGTCCATTGCCATTCTTTCTTCTGTTCATAATTAAAATCTCGGGTAATTTACGGGGCCTCCTCAAGAAAGATATCAAAAAGAAGTCACTAACTCAGATCTACAATTTTTCATTTTTGGTGAGGAGAGGAATTCCAGCCAGAATTGGCAAAGAAATAAGTCAATTATGCGAACAATAATTCATATCATGTTCACATCACATGGTTCAGTGGGTCAGCCACCCCTGATGCAGCTCAGCACCACACTTCAAGGTGACAAGAAATGTTAAAATTAGTTCGGCTAAATTACATTTTAATAATTTATTATTCTTCGAGTACATTGATTCCAGTTTTAAACTTCTTCAGATCTTCTAGTAAAGCCCAATATCAAAACTCCACCGGAGAGCATGCGATACCCACGACTCCTCAGATTCAGAGGCCCATCATTTGCTATGGCAAACCCGGCTAAATAAGGCCCAATATTTTTATTCTTAAGCCCAAGACCCGCCTTCTTAGCGATGTTCATTGCAGTCTTCACCTTTTCATTTTCGGGATCGCTCAATAAACCCATTCTAGCACTCAGATCCAAAGGTCCAATCTGAATGCAGTCCACCCCATCAACGGCTGCGATTTCCTCGATGTTCTGCAATCCTTCCTCGGACTCGATCTGGCACATGATGAACAAATCGCGTTCACATCTTGCAAGATAATCAGTATCCAGCCCATACTAATAGGCCCGAACAATTGGGTGTGCTGCTACTCGAAGCCCATTAGGAGGATAGTGGAAGTACGACACTGCCTTTCGGGCCATGTCAGGTGTATCTATCGAGGGAAACATAACACCTTATGGGCCCAAGTTGAGCGCTTTCTTAGCCCACGTCTGGGAACACTCCGGTAGCCGGAGTCCGGGTGGCGGAGAGGGCCTGCAAGCAGGGCAGGGCATCGGAAATTCCACCGTAGCCATGTTCCGTATCTACAACGACGTAATCGTAACCGGTGTGGCCAGTAATCTCTGCAAGGACAGGGGAGAAGCTGCAGAGGAAGAGTCCATAGAGAGTGTCACCATTTTGGAGGCGGGATTTAATGGTATAGTTTGAGGCCATTCTTGAAGCTTCGTAGCCTATTTTTAGAGAGAGAACTGGGGACCGGAGGTCACTTTTGCTAGTTGTGGAGGCCAGAGAGGAATTTATTTAAGGGTGACGAAATGAAGATAAGGATGTTTGCACCATCCCACCGTTTCGCAGCTCTAGAATCTCGAAAACTCCAATTTAAAACTGTATTAACCCTTTTGAGAAACTTTTTTTTGATACTTTTGGATTGGAGGGGTAAATTTTTGCTCTTAAGCATAAAAGTTCACCGCTGGTGCATGGTCTTCATCCCATAATTTATTATAAAATCAAAGAAAAGTGCTTTAAAGAAAACACAGAGCTATGAAAATAATTTTAGAAAGGCAAAAAAAAAAAAATCATTCGCTCCAGTATCTTTCGTCTTTCTGACCATCCTCTTTCAGATCATCATCTCCGGACAACACCAGGCTTGTTTTGAATTTCCTTACATCATCCAGGGCATGATTTCTGAACAAGGCAGTATCCACTGCTCCAGACACCATATGGTAGCCTCTGGATTTTAAGGCCGTCGGACTGTCATGCGGCATGGCGAAGCCGGCCAAGTAAGCACCACCCTCATTGGGATTTGATCCGAGAACCGCAGCCTCTGCTTTCCACAGCACTTCCCTCACCTTCTTATGCCCTGGATCCCACAGATACCCCAGGCTAGCACTTAAATCTAATGGCCCCATCTCAATACAATCTACTCCTTCCACGGCGGCGATCTCCTCGATTTTCTTCACTCCGTCTGCGCACTCTACTTGGCACATGATCAGGAGCTCCTCTTCGTAATTACTCAAGTACCCTTCGTCAATGCCGTAACTTGAAGCTCGAACTACGGTATGGGCAGATCCACGGACACCTTTCGGTGGAAATCGGCAATAAGACACTGCCTTTCTTGCTGCCTTTGGACTATCGATCATCGGGAACATAATTCCTTCTGGGCCCAAATCGAGGGCCTTCTTTGTCCAGGTATCGGTTGTTTCTGGGACGCGGAGGATTGCTGCGGTGTTGGTAGCTCTGAGAGCTCGGAGACAAGAGAGAGCATCAAAGATCCCACCGGGACCATGTTCCATGTCGACGACAGCGAAATCATATCCCGCAAGGCCTGCGATTTCTGCGATGGTTGGGGAGAAGCTGAGGAGAAAGATACCATAAAGGATCTCACCGTTTTTGAGACGAGTTTTAAGGGATTGTGGGCCGGGGGCGGTAAGTCCAGCGGGTGCTGATGTGCTCTTAGAGGAGCAGATTATAGATGGGTTTCTCCGATTATTGAGGTTTATGGTTTTGAGGGATAAAGAAGAAGGTTTAGCGGCTGCAGAAGAAGAAAAGGGTTGGATTAAAGGTACATTCTTGACGAAGAAAGGGAGGGGTTTTCTGAGAGTTGATAGGGAAGAAGTGGTCGCCGTAGAAAACGTCACAGTTGCCATGGATTGGATTGGATTCTTGCAGCCAAGGCTTTCAAAAGAGCCTTTTGTAGATACAAAACATAGGTCTTTCTGGAAGTTAAGATGTAGGTTGGGTCCTTCCTTCCGGGACATTATATATTACATTCAAATTCCGAACATATCAAACCACCATTTTGTGAACCTTTTTCTCTCTGTCATTTTTTATTATAAAGCCTTCAATATCTAAAAAAAGAAAAAAGAAAAAACATAGGGAGGAATAGGGGAGATCAATGATTTCAGGAGCATGTTTATTTGACCAGAAAATGTGAGCAACTGATTCCATCTCTTCCTCTGTGCTCAATAATCCAGTCTGCCTCAGCAAAAATTACTGATCTATATCTCCAGCAGACGAGCAATGAATCCACATTCATGGCTGAATATGACTAGAATGAATTAACACCAAAAGTAAGAAAGTAGTGTGCTCTCCAATGTGGATTGTAGATGGGATAATCAACATTTCATCAAAAAATTCTTGGTGGTATTACATTTCCACAAATATCTGAATCAATCGAAAGATCTATCAAGATGATAATTAACTGAGTGTACTATGAGTCTAATAAAATGGATAAGTCTGCATTCCCAATTCTTCCATTCCCCTAAAAACTTCCCCTAGATGTAATCTAATTTTAATCAAGTGTGTGAGCTAAAAACATATTCAAACAGTCCTGTCAATTGATGAAGGAAAATGGAGCAGCTGTATCCTAGAGCTTCAAAGCTGATTTGGCCATTGCTAGAGCACCTTCGTAAGTGACATTTCCACCAATAAAGCCACTCATGTGAACAAATATGCCTCCTGGGATTCCTGCCTCCCTAGAGAGAACATCATCTCTCAGGCCTCGCCACTGAACTGGAAGGGCCTTTCTGCTCTCAAACCTGTCTGGTGCTATTCCCACAGCCTGCACTCGCCAATGTTTACTTCGTTCATCCTACACATATAGTAAAATTACTGTTAGTGAACCTTTCCTGAATAAGTACAACTTCTTCTCATGATGCAACAGAAGTGGGTTGTGTGCCAATGATGAATGTCAGTACCTGATACAGAACATATTTAATAGGAGGATCAATCTTCATCTCCTGCTCCAGCTCAAACAAATGAAGTTTCCACTACATGATAAAAAAAATCAGAGAAATAAGGTCCTCCAAGTTATGGGAAAGCAAAGATAGAGCAATTGGATTATCTTATGCACAATGAACAAGTACTTACAGGGCAGAATCTAGTCAAGACCATAATTTCTCCACTACAATCAATATCTTTTCTGGCTTCAAGGCACTCCATGACAATTGACCGTGCAGGTAACCATGATCTTGCATGAAATCTGACACTCTACCCAAGGAGGGGAAGAAATAGAGAGAAAAAGACTTCAATTTGAGATGGAAAACAAGATATCTTTGTGAGACAGTTGGCTTTGTGCACTTACACAACTTTCATGCTAAACGTGTCGGTAAAGATATATCACAAGCTGAAAGAAATCTTACATCCAAAAACTCACTGCCTGCTAGGGCCATTGCACGTTGAAAGGCTTCATTCTCTTTCTTGGATGATTGATCAGGGTCAGTCCAGTCTAGATTTAATCTTCCTACGCGAGACGATAAATGTGTATTGTTTACATATCTTGGAGGCTGGTCAGTGTCAAATTGATTAATGCCATTGTCTATAGCATCGATTGCCTGATACAAAGAAGAAAGACATTTCAAGTCACTACGTTTGAGATAATAGTCAAGACAAATAATTTGAGAAAGAAATAGAAGAATAAATCATTTTTCCCAAAAATGGTAAAGATACTAGTCTGAGCAGGAAAGGAAAAATAAGAATCAGGTGTTATGCAATTCTCCACAATGCCATAAAAGTAAAAAAAAAATTATGTCCAAAGCAATAAGTTTCCTGATCAGAAGTTGCTGCAAGAATCATGACACTCAGACATCAATGGATATTATATGTCATTTAGATTCTTTCAGATTCAACATAAACACCTTGTCAGAAGGAAAGTTTATAACTTGCACGATAGAATTTACTACCATAAGTGCCTCCCAGTCAATATACCCAAGGCCACACAAGTTTGATTGGAGTTCAAAAGGCAATTTGAGAAATTAGCTAGAAAATGCATTTTAAAAAAGATTAGAGAAGGGGGAAAGTCAATTGCAGATTACAACTCAGTTTATCCATTAAATAAGTATAAATGAAACGACAAAAAAAAGTCATTATTCTTCGCATTAATGAAAATTTTTAATAAAAAATGTAATTTTGGGCTACAAAAGGAAATTTATGTGTATTTATCAGTTTTCCATATATATGATGTAGCCAGCAGATTTGCATTCATTTGTATCCAATATCTTCTTCACTCACAAATATATAGATTCATGTTTTCTTACCTAGTGAATCAAATTGTTAGCAAATAATGGCATGTTGACCCAATTCCCAGTTATTTAGAAATAAGCAACAGTTACCCCTTTTCTTCTTTTCTTGCTTTTTTTTTCTGATAAAAGAATTTTGCAGCTTTTTTCCTTTACTTCCTAGTTTGCTTTTAGCTGTTAGGAGAAAAATGAAGTTCAGGGAAAAACAATCCTAGGCTGCTTTTCAAAACAGCTTTCCTATTAAAATAAAAAATGTTATATTAATTTTCAAAATAGTTTCTTTTTTCTTTCTTTCTTTCTTTTTTTTTGTGGCAGCTAAAAAGAATCTCCAACCACTGAAAATAGGCACATCGTGAAGGATGAACGGAAGACAAAAGGAAACCCTGAAAGTCAGTTCAATTGTTTACACTAACTTTCAGCATGCAGAGAAAAAATAATACACTTTAATTGACTTATGTTTTTCTACATGTAGCATGTACCTTCTGCTTATAAATATACAATGTTCCACATCACAGCCACAGCATGATCACATTGAAATGCTAAATAACTCATATTCAGTTACAGGTCTCCTACACACATTAGAGGGACAAT
This sequence comes from Parsonsia alboflavescens, assembly GCA_028571225.1. Lineage (NCBI taxonomy): Eukaryota > Viridiplantae > Streptophyta > Magnoliopsida > Gentianales > Apocynaceae > Parsonsia > Parsonsia alboflavescens. Next base: position 2,394,082 of record JAOXNR010000030.1, read on the forward strand.
AGAACTAATCATCCCATTTTAAACATGACACCATTATTGTATCAAACTTTTCTTCAAATTTGGTATGCAAAAGCAATAGAAAATCATTGATAGAGAATTTGGAATCAAAGAACAGGGAAATTGACCGTGATAACTGGAAATCACAATAAAAGATTGGTGATCCATATAGCAGCACTGACTGAGCTGTCCTGGTTTCCACCTATTTGACAATATCTAAGTATCCTCCATACATGTACTAAGGTCTCTCTCATGCTTACCACACCAATTCCCATTTCAAGTGTATGAGAACAAGGAAAATAAGATGTCGTATGCTAGGATTATGAAGACAGCATTTATAAGAGGGAGAAGATCTTCAGCCATACCTCCACAAAGCTTTTGTAAACAGCCAAAAATAACCTGTGAACATCAGCATGTTCTTGGTTGACATTCAGCTCCTTTGCAATTATTTCCTTCCCAAAATGCTAAGTGAATGAAAAGAAGAGTTTAGTTCCAAAATCAAACCCAAAAGCTGTAACATCTCCATTTTGCCATATTTACTTACACTACACAATTCTAACAGATAAACTAATGAAGAAATGATGATTCAAATGAAAGAGAGAAACGGAAAGGAAAAGACTTCGCAACTGAAAATCAAAATCTTTTGATCAAACTCACAAGTTCTTTCCTATAATTAGCCTTAAATAATATACAGCACTAAAACATTTTCCCAACACCAGGAATTAAAAGAAATTTTAAAAAGAAAAGAGGCTGCTTTCTACCTTATAAACAAGGCCAGCACTGCTAAGCTTTGTGGTGAAACCATGGCCAAAAACTTCCTCGAAGCCCTTTTGATGATGATCATAACGGTCTTGACTGGGATCATAAATCCCACCAACGTCAAGCACAGCATCAAGTGTTGCCAACACCTTCGATTCAAACATTTCAACAAACACCTCTTACACACATATAGGTACGTAGATAAATTCGTAAAAACAGACCCAATAAAGGTTGTTCCAAGCAGAAGTACATATGAAGAAGATAGCAACCTGAGGATCACGGGTGCGTACGATTTGGGCATTAGAAAACTTATCGGTCAGGCGAATCATAAAGCAGCCAAGAGCTTCGTCACAATGAAAGCTGCCATTGTGAGTGCCCACTCTCTTTACTGGAAGATTGGTGGCGGTGGCCGCCGGCGAAGAAGGTGTAGCGGAGAAGCTAGCCATGATAGGGACAAAGAAATAATGGGGCTTTTGGAAGTTGAAGTTGAAGCTGAAGGTGAAGGGGCTGTGGCTGCGGAGCAGTGTTCTTGAAAACACTGCGAACATGCTAAAGAAGTCTTTGGGTACCAAAGAAGTCGCGTTTATTAGCGTTTTTATTCTTTAGGGTATGACTGCGTTTCGTTTTCCTTTCTCAATTTCATTGGTCAAATCTTGTCCAGGTACAGTAAAAACTTAAAACTTCTCTCTTTAAGAAAAAAATACTTAAATTCAAATTAAGCTAATTTTATTTATTGAATAATTTTTTAAAAAATTGAATAGTATAAAGAATCAAAGATAAGAAAACAGCACCTAGAAAGACGATAAGCAAGAAGCTCGTCCCTTTTATTTTTGCGGCCTTCCAAATTCCTCCAATTACAGCTTCCTGATGATGACAACGATGAGGGCCTCCATGTCCATTACAGCTTCCTTCATGATCTCGCCAAATCCATCTGCAAATCTTGAAACCCATTTATCAGAAAGATTCTTGATAGTCCGTCCAGCATTCTTCACAAAACAATCAAGAATTGCAGTAGCAACCATTTCAGAAGCTCGAGCAGTGGCCGTGAAATGCAGAAGCAACGTGAATTACAATAATGGCTCGGGGCAGGGTGAAAGTGACTGTGTTAATTTGAAGGATTTGTTGACTGGTATGTTGGATGATAGAGTAGAGCAACTGCTGAACAAGGATGAGAACAAGGTTTTGTTTGATGGATTGGAGAAGGCCACTCAAAGAGTAGAGCATGCAAAGAGAGAGTTGGCTGAGCTGGAGAAGCAAGAATCTGAAGCGAAGCAGGCCAGGGAATACATTAACCAGCTCCAATCAAGAACCTCTGAGGTATACCTCTCTTTTGCCCAAATACTCAATTTTGATTGATTGAAGTTGAATTACTATCACCGTGGCAGCAAAATCACCAAGAAATTCTTCATAGCTAGAAAGATCTGTAAAGTTCTATTAAGCTGTATCCTGACTTGATTGTAATTGACATTTGATATGCTACTAACTATGCCGAACGCTCATGGAGTTATAGATTGCAGGATTTCAAAAGGAAATATTAGAAGCAAAAGCAATGGTTGAAGAGGCAGAGCGTTCTCTGAGTATTGGTGGTCCTGAGATTGGAGAGTCGTTTGGCAAGATGGAAAGTGAATCTATCAACAGAGATGAAGAGAGAGTGGAGTCTATAAAAGCAGCAACAGTTTCAGCTGTAGTTGGCACTCTTGCTGGACTTCCCTTATCTTTAACTCAGGTCTCTAGCAATTTTCAGCTGATACTACCTCTTGGAATCACCTTTGTTTGCTGTGCATTATTTGGTGTAACCTATCGGTATGCAATAAGAAGAGACTTACACAATTTTCAGCTCAAATCAGGAACTTCTGCAGCTTTTGCCTTTGTCAAAGGTATAATACCAAACTAATAGAACTTAAGATTACAGAAGCAGCACAATAATGCTTCTTTTCTGATGATTATTTCATCTTGGATTTCATGACGTAGGTCTAGCCATGCTGGGTTCAGAACCACCTCTGGAGTTGGAAATTGATAGCTTCTTATCCCATGCTTTTGATGGTGCAGTTTATGTATGTCAAAGCCTGTTGATTTTCTTTTTTGCTGCTGTTGGTTTGGATTTGTGCATGAAATTGAGGATTTTGAGTCCATTCCCCATAATCAAGGTGGTTTCCTCAACTGACAAATAATAAAAACCTTCTTTACAAGAGAAGTTTATGGTCTGCAACATGAATAGCTTGCAGATTGATTGTAAACTTGTAGAGTTCAACATTTATCATCTACTCTTCTACTCAAATGACTCAACTACCAGAATTTTAGACTTGGTTGCTCAGGAAATGGAAGGAGTATAAACCAGTCTTTTAGACATGATTATGCATCAATGGTAATTGAACATCCTTGGCTCAAGATTCTTTGTCAGGGTTTGGAATTGTACAAAAGCCTAATCTATGAGGTTGGCTTGCAGGACTTTTACCTCTTAGTGACGAAACAATTGCCGTTGATAGATCAGACTGTGACAAACGCCTGGGTCCCCGTGACAGAATGCAAGAAATCAACTGAACCTAGCGATCGATTTACATGGGCTTGGGTGGGATACAGACTCCAATAGGATGGTTGAGCTAGGTGCAAAAATAGACGTAACACCATCTGTAAATAAAAAAATTAATTATTTAAAAACAAAATTGACTTTTGGGCTTCTCGGTCTCTTGTATATACGGGATATCAATCGTTCCAGTAACGGCAACTGGTGGAAAAGCCTTTTTTGTAGATTGAAGTAAAACCCGGTTCCGCCACAAAAATTTCTTGGGGTTTTCTTTTCAGGCGCAGAACATAGAGGAGAAGTAATGGATTAAGATGGCAAAGTGGGCTGATCTGCCATGCGATTGTCTGATAGCCATAGCTGAAAGCCTCACATTGATGGAGGATTATTTCGGTACTGTCTGTAAGGCATGGCATAAGGCTGCCACCAAGGAGAATTTCAAGGGAAGGCCTGACCTTTAGGACAGCGACAATGATTGGGATCTGTATAATCTGACTGGAGATAAAATTGTTACTCGAGTTCTCTTATGGAGAGACACAGAGTACATGGGAGTTGGTTTTGGGGCATACGAGAGCATAGTGTTAGTCTACTCAATCGATTCACTGGAGATAACAGTATCAAATTACCTCTCCCCAGAGACTATTAACTTTTATGTATCCCTAATACTATCATAAGGCATTGTTGTCTCATCCACCTTCCCGCCGAAATCGAGACTTTTCGCACATGATTATTGGTAGACAAAGAGACATTTAAGCTTTTGGAGACCAGTTGATGACTCTTGGACAAGGATTTCCACCACCATCTGTTCTGCTGATTTAGCATACCGCAATGGCCAATTTTATACCAGTAATGTCATGGGAATGATTGATGTTTGTGATATCCCGGGACCTCATCCTCCCAAGACTACAGCAGTTGCCAAACTACTTTCCACACTCTGCATTCTATATAATGGAATCCATGGGAGCTTATTAGTAGTTATAAGGAGATATTTTGATTCTTATGAAACACAAGAATTCTGGGTTGTCCAGGTTGATGTAGTAAGCTGTGAATGCTTGGAGATTCAAGATACTGCAGATAGAAAGTGCTTCTGTATGTATCAATCAGGCTTCTAAATTTCCAGAAGTGAAAGTAAATCATATTTATTTTACTTCAGATCTCGAGGAAGTTTTTCGCATCCTTAGAGAGGGACGAGGCAGAGATATGGGCATATATAACTTAGCTGATGGTAGTATTACCCATCAGTATGCCAAGTCACTTATCCATTTTATAAGTCAACCAATGTGGATCATGACTTGTTCATCTTGCAAAGGCCATGGAGGTCTTAGGTTAAGTGTGCATTTTAGCATACAAATCTTCTTGTTCTTTTATTTATTTGCTTATTCAATAGGCTAAACATTGATCAGAAATAGAGTTTTAGTGTCTGCAATTGTTTGTCTTGAACTTGCAGTTGTAATAATTTTGATTTCTATTTGTTATAATAAATGCTACAGCTTCTCTTCTTACATTAGCCTTTTTAATGTGTTCGAAGATTTACTATAATGTGGCTGTTTCTTTTGTTTAAGTATGATTTTTGACAATCAGATACTGAACTTCCAGCAATGCTGTGCCTAGATTTCATATTTAACAAAGAGAAAAATAAACACATGCATCTCTAAATGATCATCAATTTCTAACCAATGAATGTGCCCTTCTCATTATTCTTGCTCTATTGGTCAATCTATTTTGTCCTTTCCACAAGCAAAACCGATTACCTTAAACCCACAATGCAAAACAGTTATTTCAGGTTGATCACCTTTCTCCAACTTCTCCCAATCCCAAGGGAGAGGAATGAGACTTCCCAGCTCTGTATTTCTTTCTAAATTGATCTCCTGGAGATGCTAAGTTCAATGGTCCTCAGTTCTCCTTCACATAGATTCAACAGATCAGACTTGAAAATAGAACTCATATGAAAGAAAATGTGTTAGCATGCAGCTTAGGTTCTGAGTACCTCTTCTTCAGAGGTTCCTATATTCTTTCTGACTGCTGAAGAAATGTGCTTTCCAGCCTCCCTAAATAATTGCAACCCTTGAATATCCCCATTATGTATACTTACTTCTAGCTGCCAATATGAAGCCTTGACTGTAAGATTTCAGTTTCACTAAGATTGATAGAGGGTGCAGTGCAGAAGACCCCTTACCTGAATGTGAATGATGCATAATACAATGCTAGCAATTGGCAGCCAGCCATCTTCAGGTGAGATTGATAAATTAGGCCTATAGATGAAAGGGAGCTTCTGGATTAGTGAGTGAAGACCTGATACAGCTTATTTCGATCACAAACAAGCAATTAAACTAGCACACGCCCTAAATCAGAAGGAAACATTCCACCAGTACAATCTGAAGCATTATATAACCACTAAAAGGGAAGCCACAAATTATCAGACAGGACACCCTTATTTATTTGTCACTTGAGATCATCATTAGAAAAAGAGACCCATCTGAGGCATTCCTTCACATTAAGTACAGGTATTCTCATTCAAACCTCTACCATGTAAGTTCAAAAACCTTGAGAGAAGGGGAAAATATTGATATCATCTAACAATCATGTCTGACCGCCATTGTATTCTTAGGCTAAAAGCATTATGAAATACAAGTGCACTAATATCTTTCACTCTAGGTTAAGATCAAATGCAGTTGATTTACTATTGGACATACTCATAATTAGTACTTCCCAGCAAAAAATATCAAAGCTTGCACTGTTACACAAAAATCATAGCCATAAAAGTGCTGTTCTTTTTTCTTCCCTTTTTTTAAAAAAGATTTCAATTTGGAGATCGTATCCAACTCGAAATTTGAAGTAAGAACACTTGCTGCACATATTATTTTAGAGACAACAGACTATAGAGTTCATAGAAATCCACTTCATCATAAGATATCACATCAAAATTCATTTTGATAGTCCTAAGGTACTTGGGAGGAAGAAAAGTTAATAAATTCCCAAATTCATATAAACAAGAACAAATCTTAGCAAGAAACAATAAACGAAGTTAACAATATGTTCTCCAACAAATGTCTCATAGCAGTAAGTGACAAACTTAAGAAGAACACTCCCAAACAAGCATTTTGATTCCGAAACTATGATCAAAGAAAAACCATTACAAGGTTGGTCCTATTTACTTTGAGGAAATATATGATAAGCATGGTGTGTTATAAGCAACAATTTACATGTCCCGACAGGGAAAAAACTAGTTGCAACAAGAATATGACCCTATCTCTATTTGCAAGCAAATCAAGTGAACTCGAGTAAATGCTCTCTATGATGTACTAAGGACTATTCATATCCAACAAGTTTCAAGAGATTCAGAGAACCATAAATGGATAGAAGACATATGCATAACCTTAAAAAAAATTCAATCAAAATTTAAAGAAATAGAAAAGAAGAAAGAACCTTGATGTATCCCTACCTCAAGTAAGGAGCCAAATACACCAGAGCATAAACAGCGTAACGCCGCTTCCCAGTATCCAACCAGGCGAACAACCAACTCTATGTTTTAATCAATCAAACGAAATGGGAGAAGTTTTACTGACAAGAACAGATGTTACTAGTCTATATATACTACTTAAATTCAATTATACACTTCGTTCAAAGACTGACCAGCCAATTGAAGTAAGGTATGAAGCTGATGATACCCATTACTGCAAACCTAGCATCGGCCGAATCAATGAGAGAGTCACCCTCATCATCCTCCGGTGTGGAAGTGAGCGGAAAAATCAACGAGTTCAAAATGCAGGCGCCGATGGCTACTCCAGTTGCTGCGTCTGTTGAAAGCTCAGCTCTACACCTCCCATTTCTTAGTTTTCTCTGCAACCCAGACGTTTAAACTTTCAACTCAAAATAAATAAACAAAGAAAAAGAAAAACTTTACGAAAGTGCGTTCTTGGATTCATTCCTTTACCTGTGAAAGCTTTTTGTGACTGTGGCGAGCATGTGTGAGTCTGAAGACAGGTACCAGAGAGGATCTAAAGCAGAGGGAAGAAGATGATGCCGGTGGAGATGTGAGTATAAGGGAAATCATTTCTGAGAAAGGCTAGCATCTAAGTTGCGCCGTCGGGTTGATGGAAGTAGGCCTCTGGCGCTGAGGAATGGTACTTCGTTGCTAGGAACTTTTGGGTTTCTGCAAACTTTAGTAGGTTTCAGAGGTCTGATCACCTGAAAAGGTTGCTTTCCGTGCCTACCTTATTTGACTGTGACCGTGGAGCCTCACCTTCATTCGAATAGTACCCATGTACCAGATCCTTGATTTGCAAATCAATAATAGTAGTACCATGGGACAAACTTCTGATAAATAAATAACACAATAACACAGATAGGGTCGTTGTATAAAATAGACCAGGAACTGTTGTAAGAACTTATGCCCATAAACAAATAAGGGATTTTAACTGATTTGATCCTACAAATTTAGATAAAAAATATTTTGATCCAAAAATCATTTTTCAGTCACTTAATCATCGAAATGAGGATAAAATAGACATTTCACGATGAAATTAGGTCGTTTATAAAAACCTTCTTCGGGTCTTCTTCTAAGACGGTCATGCTTACCCATCATCAACATTCCCTTCGTAGTTGAAGCAGGTGAGGTCTGGTTCAAGAACATGAACTTTCAAATCAGAATGGTTCTTCATCACCTTGCTATATACATCATCTGGGAGGTAAGCCAAGGTTGCGCCGCTGTCTATGACGGTCTTCCTCCATGACTGTTGGAATATCTATCATTTCATCGCCGATTTCAGCTTTTTTCATAATGATTCTCGTAGGAAACCAGTGGTGTTGATTGTATTTTTGGCTCTGTTACTTCTCCTATGGCAAATATTCCTCCATTGACGCCATCCAAGCAGTGTGAAAATACTTTCTTAATCTTTCCAGTTTCTGCTAGCTGGGATAGAATGGATGAATTTGCTTTGCCAAAGCCAACTATCCCGTCAACTCTATCCGTGGATGTACCCTGTGTTCCAGATTGCTTGGAAGAGCATCCGAATGAGAAGGTGCCATTCATGGGAGTTGTTTGAAGGTTTCCAGAAACTTGATCAAGATTGATGGTGTCTGCAACGAAGTATCCTTCTCATCATGACCGCCGGAGAAAAAGACCGGAAGAAGAAAACTTTTTTTCATTTTAAACCCAACCTCAAACGACGTAATTTTGATGATAGAAATATCTATTTAAACCTCACTCCAAAGGTTGAGTGGCCGTAAAATGTTATTTTGGACAAACACTTAAAAAGACAAAACTGTTTTTTAGATTAATCGATTAAAAACCCAACAAATAACTATAAACTGCCAAGAATTTTACCTGATTCCTTTCTTTTTCTGCCCTTTCAGTTTTCATGTTGTGTTTAAACTTTCAAGTTTTGAAAAGCTAACGAATAGTCTCAAATAAATGTTTCTTATTTGATCGAGCAGTCAACAATTCTTGCACTGAAGAGTGATTTGCACTTGAAATAAATCTAGCTCACTGGCAGTATAATCATTAACTTACTGCCAACCATATATTACAGGATAATACACAACTACTGAGAGGAAGGTGATGAGGAGACAAGGTCTCCAATGACTGAATGTGTACAAAGAAACTCAGTTCATACATTATCTATTAACAAAAATACAGTTTCTGGCATTTCCAAAGCATACATATAAACGATCTACAAAATATGAGCCGAAGCACCTGAAATTTTTCACCCCGCATATCATTGGATCTCACTTGATACCCTTCAGAATCTGAACAGGATCGAGCGTCTCAATGCCATTGCCAAAACATCCATATAAATGAAACAAATGGTGGGAGTCATATTATTCTGCTGGTTTGTCATTTGACAAGTTGGAATCTCCCAGAAAAGTATATTGATTGATGACGAAAGCATGATCCTAAGAAGCATAAATGTTAGCTTCTGCTTCTTCCTATGTCAGCAACCCATAAATGTTAAAGGAGAAGCAATCAAGGTAAGCAGGAAGAATCATAGAACTAAGTTGAATATCATACCTGAATATACACGGTCTTGTTAATGTACACTTGGATTTGGCCATTAGTCAAGAATCTCCTTCTCTTCTGTCACCATCCTCTTCCCGGCCAGATAACACATTTATCCGTTGTTGCAACTGGCAGCAATAGGAAATCACGAATGAGAGAGACAGAAGTTCATATAAAATTTTGAGCAGTTCCTTCTTTTCTCTTTAATTCATTGGTTAAAGAAGAGGGGCCTGAGCAAACGTTCTGTTACTTTTTTTTCTCATTGATTATGTTGTATTCAGGCTATACAGCCAAGTTATCGCACCTATGCAAATTCAAAACTTTATTTAACCCACTCTCATGCATGATTCATCCAATTTATCCCAAGGAAACTGCCTCCCTATGGGAAACACAAAATACATCCAACACTTTTCAGAAAATGACCAAAAAGAACTTACTTGCATATACTTTAGCCTTTCTGCTGTTAATTCATCAGTCAAATTATTCATCCTGAGAAATTTTGGGACATGGAGAAGTACAGGAAAATAGGTAAGTAAACAAAATCATAAAGACGTATTAGAGCATTTCAAGTCTATTGAAAGGAAACAAACCTTGCTTGAAGCTCGGAAATTTTCAGAAGCAGCAAGCGTTCCCTTTCAGTAACAGCAGCATCAACCTGTTCATTAACATATAAAAGAAGAATATCCGCATCAATACGGTATGACTTAAGAAGTCAGGTAGGTTGCAGGATACATAAAGAGGTATTATGTCAAACATCAGTATCACTGACAATGGATAAGCAATATTGTATCAACATTTTCTGTCGCATTTCATGCTCCAGCACAAGACTTCCAACTAATTTTTACTTGGATTATACTTTCTTCTTATTCCCCAATCTGGCATGAGGCAGAAAAGAAAACATATACTACAAGTAGTTTTAGCATCTTATATAACGATGCAGAAAACACCTGTTACAGAAGCCCAACAAGTATCATCCCCAGCAAATAGAAGTTATTCAAGAAGTTTCATCCTAAAGCAGGGATGTCTTCAAACTCTCTTCAATAAATTTTGGTAATCTCAAGGATTAAAGTCAATAAGGCAGCCAAGCATTTTATGAGAATAAAAAATCAGTACCACAAACATGTATTTCAAAAGAAGGATTTTGTAAATATGGTCAGATAAGAATGTGTCACTTACACTTCCATTCTCTGAGTTGCGAGATACTGGAGGTAACTTCCCATTTTGAGAAGCTGAAAGGAATTCAATAATAAATAAATAAATTGATATCTAGAACATTTTCCAAAATATGCAAAATGTAGCTATTCTATCTTGGATATTTAACTTACCATCCATTGCCTCAGTTGGTTGCAAGCTATTCAGCAAACTCATGATGAGATCCTGAGATAATGATGAGAATTAGTATGAGGTTGGCAAAGGCAATGAAAGAAAGCTTCAATGGTATTAGATGTTAAAATACACTTTAAGTAAGATGCAATCATCATTAAAGTTAACTTAAATATAAAACTGAGTAAAGCCTAAGAAATCAAATAATCGTTCCCACCTGTTGAATGGATGTCTGCTGAAAAAGGTTCTGAAGATGAGGCATCAGGATAGACGCCGGAACATTGCTGTTGCCAATTTCCTTAGGTGGCATATTAGAAGGCTGCCAGAAAAATATCAAGGCATCAATATCCACACAAAACAGTCCAAGTAATGAAAGTGAAATTTAAAACAAAAGTTAATGATGTTTCCGCCAAACATCACAAGTTTTAGGTGGCTGGTTTCCACACTTCATTAAATAATTTACAGCACTAGTTCATACTAGACATGTAAGGTATCAGTTCACAAACCATTTGCTTATTTTCAAATATCCAGTCTCCAACACTAGCAGACTTCCTCAATGGTGACCCCTGAAAATGACAAAAATACTTTGCTAAGGAAGAAAGAGCTCCATATTATCCACTTATCTTAATATACAAGATAATAATCTGTCAACTTACCTGTGAAGAACGTCGGGGAACTGTACATGATGGAATATCCTATTGTGCATGATTAAGTTAGCAACGGTTTTATACAAAATGAAGAATCACAAGTCCATTTATTTACCTTCACAAGATCTACATTTTCTGACGTTACAGAAAACCGCCCTTTTATCTGTACTAGATTGGTCTTCGATTTGTCATCCAGAGAATCTCTAAATCCTAGGGACAGCATGGAGAAGAATCAGATAGTTTCTCAACTAAAGCCACCTTTGTGCTGTTGAAATTTTAGAGGGTACAAACAATGAACTGCAATGAATGAGATGGATAAATAGACTACCTCCTGAGGATTTGATTGGAGCTGATAAACTGTTGGCTGAAGCTCGGTTTGGAAGCATTAGAGGGCCACTAAAGCTGGGTGCTCTGCGTACTTGCTGACATTTCTCAACTTGCTGCTGATTTTCAATCTCAGACCTGATAACAGCACAGTAATAACACCATTTAAGATAGCAGTGTAAAATCCACACGCATGAGTTCAGTCAAGTAAGCATTGCCAAATCTGCGGAGTATTCTAAGACTGAATAAGGTTACAGAGATGATAGAAATTTCAATATGTGGATTTAAAGAAGTTGAGAATGAATGTGAATGGATCAAGGTCAACCTCTGTCTCACAGGCTAAGGTTATTGCTTCCTAAATTCATTCACAATAACTGATTAACTCACCATTAGAATCAAAATTATCACACATCATATTTAAAAGTTCTCTTTTGTACTTCTGAAAATGAAGTACATAATCTGCATTCAACACCTTCAAGCAAAATAAGGTGAGGACATTTTTCCATTTTGAAAATTTGTGATTCTTGTAAAATATCAATGGCTAGTGACTTTCCTGACAGCATAATCTTAATTCAACAATATTAAGTTTTTGTGCCTCTTGCATCCAATTCTTGATCCTCGTTCACCACATATTACAGCAAGAGAAAATTATGATGCAAGAAAATCATAGTACCTCAATATAGGTTATCAAACTGAATATGGGAACACAAAATTACTTTATATATAGTTCTTTCACTAGCTCCTTTAAAAACCTATTTATCCACGTTTTTTAATATACTCCCTCCATCAAAAATAGAATATTCACATTTCCATTTTGGGATGTCCACTTTGTTAAACATACTTTGCATTTAAAGTTCCACAAAGATCCTCTTTATGCTTAAGGGATGTAAACCACACCAATTCATAGATCACACCACTAACCACTTAAATTAATAAGGTACGGTAATAACTTATTTAACACCATAACATTCTCCAAATACGTATCAAATCAGAAGAAAATATGCAATTTTGGACAGGCAGAGTAATTAACATATCTTTTTCTTCGACCATAAACTCATCTGAAATAATAATGAATCTAAAGGTTTATAGACCTTTCTAAGTTGCGTGCCGGCATTGACTGGCCAACAACACCAGGCATGAGTGGTCCACTTTGAGTTTGGCGAGATTTCCCAGTCTGAGTTCTAGCCTTGGAAGTCAACGAATCCTTCTCCGAGCCAGGAGGTGGAAGCTCTGTTTTCGTTCCATTCTTCTTAAGTCCAGATTTCTCTTGGTTGTCAGATTCTACTAAGTCACATTCCAAGACCTTCGCATCCTTTATCTTGCATTCTGCAGCTGATTGTGCCTCACTGTTAATCTGTTCACTGAAATCAAACATAAAAAGGAAAATCATGTCTAGAAAATTGTCTATTAGACCCATTAACCGTAAGCTAAATATCTCTCTCAAACAGAGATTTTACGTAACAAGTCAGTTACATATATCCTATTTTACCAATTAAACAGAAGATAGACAATCATTTGCAGGCCAAATTGTAAAAACATTGAATACAGAACAGAATCAAATAACGTGATATTTTGTTTTGATTTTAGAACATAAAATTTTACAGAAAACTGACAAGTGCACATATACTGACAACTACTTGCGAAAGGATTACCTGCCAATTGTGGAAATTGATTTTCCTAAAGAAGGCTTCCAAGTAGATGCATCCTGCCAGTACCAAGAAAATTTAATCTAAATTGATTAGGGTGAAACCTCACCATGAATAAAAAAGATAATAGTGAATGGTAGAATCAACTACTCTAAAGGTATGTAAGATGAAAGAAATCAATTACCGTTCTCTTTAAATTAAAATTTTCACTTTCTTCTCTTATTTCTTGTATTTCATCTTCATCTTGCACCTGTGACCCATAAGAGAAACAAGTTTACTATACCCTAAGTGGATGACCATGACACTCAAATTTCAGCCAATACATACCTGTGATGCTTGGAATTTCAAATCTTCAATATCAAAGTTCCAGGCGCTCACACCTCGTTGATACTCACTCTGGGCAGTTGCAACATATGATTAGCATACCAAGGTCATCATTCTGATTTCCACCAGGTAAGGCATTCATATTTCACAAATTTAGTACAGAAAAAATAAGCAATCCAGACAGAACGGGGGCAAACTCATACAAGTACCAGAATTGAATTACTCAATATCTTGGAGAACTAGACAGACACTCCTCTAAGAACTATATTTCACAAAAGACTCCAAAATATAATGAGCAAAGCTTCTAACAAATATAATATGTTGAAGAATGGGTGTCCAAGCACTCTCCAAGCGACATAAGGAAAATAATTCTACTACACATGCACAACAGATGCTAATTAATTGTTGCTCCCACTCTCCCCTTTAACCATCCAATATTAAAATGATAAGAATTCAATAGTAATCTGTTTTATGACACATAACAAAGCCATTGCTTTTTCCAACAGAGTGATCCCTCAGTAAGAAAAATTCCAAAAAGCATGCAATTGAAATGAAAACAACATGAAAGAGAAAAACAGGTGTCATTGTTGTACAGAACATGCAGGGACAAACAATCCTGTACAGCAAAATGTTGGAAATGACAATTGAATGCTAATCAAAAGGAACCAAAAGAAGAAAAACAAGTATTTCTTCTGATGCTACCTGTGATAATGCTTCCTGTTCTGCTGACGGCATTTTCTTCAGAGCTAGTTGTGCAGCATCCTTCAGCTGCGATTAACAAATAGGAAAATCAATAAAAATAAATATATACACAGCCCCGTATAGTGACACGAAAATAACAAACCTGAAGTGCCTTCACGCGATTCCAAAGTGGTGGCAAGTCAGCAAAGAGTTTTTTCACGGAAAGCTCTGGAGGCTTTGCATTCTTGAAAAAGGAATGCTTCAACAATTTTTCTGCAGTAGGCCTCTTCGTTTGATCTTTCACCAAGCACATTGCAACCATCTCTTTAAAAGACTGTTAACAACTGAGTATTCTTTACTAATCAATCGGTAAAAGAGACAAAATACAGGAATAGCAGCACTTTATGATACAAGAAATAGAGTTTTTTAAAAGCTATCCTTCAAATTGAATAGGTTCAACAAATGCACATACCTTAGAGAATTTTTTGTCACGGTCATAATCAAGTCCAGGAGGGGCGTTCTGTATGGTCATCAGGAGAACCTAGAGAGCAAAGAAAGATCAATATATTCATCTAAAATATTTCTAACAGTGCATCTAAATGAAGTTCTTTCGATTGCTTGAAATGTCTCAGTTAAAAACACATACCTTCATTGGAGGATGCTTCGAGAATGGTGCATGACCATGAGCCAACTCCAGTGCAGTGATTCCAAATGACCAGATGTCAGCCCTGTTGGTGAAAATTTTACAGGTTACTCAAGTTATTGCCAGTGCAATTTCTGTGTACTTTATAGTTCATCTATTACATATTTGTGGGAACAGTTGCTGAGTTACTCACTTGAAATCATATCCACTTCCTGGTTGCAACACTTCTGGTGCCATCCTAAGAGTAAACATTAAAGAAACATAAAGACAACTGATTAAACCGTAATGAAGACATTATTCCTTAACCGATGCATGTTTTTCAAAAACAGGAGAATACTATCATATTGTACCAGCATGGAGTTCCCACAAATGTATTTCTGGACCGCTGTCTGTCACCTCTGTCAAACAGGCAAGCGGAAACACCAAAGTCAGCAAGCTTTATCTCCCCATTGCTGTCAAGTAGTACATTCCCAGCCTGACAAAGAGAGAGGTTAGACAAACAAAAGTTGAAATCACCTGACAGGACTGGCAATACTGCTAAATGGTTGAAATAGCCAACACTCTCCCCTAGCTTTAAAGAAATCCATATTTTCCCTTGAATCTCATTCTCTTATTACATTGAAGCCCCATTAAATCTATAATTCCATATTTCCTTCCAACCTCAGCCCAATAATCCATATTTGAGCAAATTCAGTAGAGAAGTCAATATGCAGCTTTCCTCTTCCAACTCTTACCCTGAACTTAATAGAAAACAAAAAAAAAAAAAAAAAAAAAAGGAAAAAGAAAAGAACCTCCTAGAACCATCCTAGCCGAGGTGATTCAACAGAAATAAAACATTAATCATAACGCAAGTATCAGATATGATGAACCTTGACATCACGATGAATGTGTCCATGCCGATGAAGGTACTCCAAAGCCTTAAGGGTTTCTTTTAGGATAGATCCAATAGCTGATTCTTCAAACCCATCTGGATATGCAATTTTCATGAGATGCAGACAAGACCCCTCTGCCATGAATGGCATGACCACCCAAAGATTATGGTCAACCACAAATGAACAATGTGCTCTAATTACGTTAGGGTGATCTATCAAACTCATTGTTTGTGCTTCACGGCGTACGTCATCCTGCAAACAAATATACGTCCTCATAACTAATAGAAGATGTGTATAATTCATTCATCTTGAAACTGAATATGATATTTCTGATGTAAGTCATTAACCTTTTTGACAAAAATAAGAAGCACAGATTTGCAAAATGCCAAAATCTACTCTCATTAAGTGCTGGTTTTTAATCATGTGACTGGATGACAAATTTAGAAATGCAAAAACAAAAGAGATTGAATGAAGTTGACTTGTAACATTTTTGGCAAACTCTAGTTAGTAAGATAATGCTTAAGCATTATCATATAGCAAAGTTAGAAAAGAACAACAAGAGAAGCTAGAAGGATGACACCTTCAGATATCATGATCTGGTGGTTGGTCTGCACAGAAGAGAGAAGATAAACAGGAAGAAACAGAAATATACTGGTACATGATTTTTCCACATTGAAGTATCTATTTTTACTTAGTAACATTCTAGCACATTGTTCATGAGCTGGTATCAAACAGCCACATGTGGCTGACCAAAATAATGCTTTCAGTTCCCTATAATCTTCCAGGTGTAGCAAAAGAGCCACAAATTATGCTTTGGTGCAGAGTTATTCCTAAAAGAACCAGATAGTGGTAAGCCTCTCTGCAACCTGTACCTAGAATCTCCTCACATTTAAATTTGCAACCAAACCATCAGTAAATAATTACCATTGTCAAAATCACCTAGAATCTCTCAGTTTTTATTCTACAAGTACAAGAATGGGAGCCAAGCCTTATGAGTTTTCCAAACAATTGACAAAATTTAGGTTTCACATCTTTTAACTAATTCCCAGATGGATTAATTTGATAAATGAAGAAGGAAAAGGAACTCAACTTCTGATATGGTAACCACTTGACAGTCCCTTAATGAAGGGAGCAATCAGGAACCACATTTTCACTAAGAAATAAGTGAAAAAATGCATAGAAGAATTCTTATAAAAGCAGAATAATACGAAATACTACTACAGAAGTAGATAGATTATCTTAAATTTCAACAACATATTAGATACTATCACAGCATTTTTATTTGGGAAATTGTTATCACATCAAGTCAATAAGATAAATAAATAACCATAAACGGAATAGGCAACTAGAAATGGAAAGATCATTTACTTTAGGAGTGCATCTTCAATTTGCACAAGGCAATTCCTCACAAAGCCTTCACCAAACAAAATTGATATCTTTTGATTTCCATGCTGAAGTCTGTAACTTTACAGTAAAACTAACTCTTTTAACAACTACATATTGAACTTCTTGGTATGTTATTAGTACCTGTTTTTGTGTACCAATGAAAATACATTTTGACAAGTAATACAGAACATTGTTATATAAAGGACATGCCTCTTGTGAAAACCTTATTGATTATACTTTTGAATGACTTGTCCTAGGATTTGTTTGAACTGCTGGTTAAATAACCTCTGAAAATGCCTGACTTTGTTACCATCTCTCTGCAGCCTAACTATAACCTAATTACCTACCAAAAAACGGAAAGCATGAAGATGAAGGAGGTGAATGAACGAGGAATCAGCATTCTGTGCTAACTCATTTTGGATGATAGAGAACTAGAACTTTCAAATTATGAAAGTCCACAGAAACCCAATGTGCAGAATACACTTCTGTTAACAGACAGTCATCCATCAATTCACCATTCTTCACGCCCGCCAAAAGATTTAACTTTTCCGCTCCCCTTATTCAGACCATTCAAAGACTTAAACTTGAATAATTCAACCAAAATTACTGGAAGAAAGCAAATGATATGGAGGAAAAACTGATCTCAAATCAAAAAATCACATTAAAACACCGAATTCAGGAAGTCCAGAACCATACATACAACCAGATCAAATTAGAATGAAAACTACATCTAACAATTCATCTAATGGAGCTTCGTAACTAGTTCAATTCCAGACAAGATGACATCAAGAATAACAGAAATTCACACAGCCTAAGTATACAAAACCTGCAACAAATAAGATAAGCAAACAGTAGCGTGAAAGAAGATGAGAAGAAGACAAACCAGATTGCTGTTGCAGCGATCGAGATCCAAACACTTAACTGCCACAACATCATTTGAAGGAAGATAGATCGCTCTATACACAGTAGCGCTGGCGCCATAACCGACCTCTTCCAGAAGCCTATAATCGTTAGGATTCAAGGAGTAGTTCCTCTGCCCTCCCCCCATACTTTGAAAACCAGCCGGAAGACCACAAACCGTCTAATCGGAGAACCCCTGAGCAACTCTTAATCACTATAACCTAAGGTACATCAAACTGAAGAATCGATGCACCGGTGGACTGCTGCGATAGTCCACTTAGAGTATAAGCGTTGAAGTTGAAGTTGAAGCCAAAGCAGAACGAGAAGGAGCTGTTGCTTCTTTTCTTCTTACAATGCTCCGAAATACTTGCGATATTTTTAAGATTTTGAATTTTATTTTTCTTGGTTTTTTTTTTTTTTTTTGGTTTGGTTTTATTTTTTGGGAGATGTCACGTTGACTACCATGAGAAGCGGTTCAGAAAAGAGAGAGGAGGAGAAGGAGAGGAGGCGATGACGTGGAGGTGTGTGGAGAGGATATGACACGTGGATAAAAACTATAAGGGAGCCTCTATGGGACCCATTTCCACGTGCACATGATTTTAGTTGAGAATATTCTGTCTTTTTGATAAATCATTTACTACCAAATATTCATTATTTGTAATATGATTGCATTTGTGATTTATAAATTTTTTTTTTTAATTATGATGCTGTAGAAAATTAGTGATTGTTAATCTATTTATTGAATAATATTTGGTAATTATTGAACCTCAAAGTTAGCCTTATAAATTAAAATTCCGATATAGATTAATTCCGTGTCAATATAAAATATCTTGATCTATATAGAGATATATCATCACTCTTATTATTTTAATTGATTCATTAATTTAAAAAATTATGAAGATTAAATAAAAAACAATGATATTACTTTATATATATGAATCAAGATATTTATATTCATTTTGTATATGGACTTGGTTTATATATGGATTTTATTTATGTAATCATTCACTCCTAATTATTTTAATCGATTTATTAATTTAAAAAATTATATAGAGTAAAAATAATAATAGAAGTGTGAGATCTTAGTTTATATAAATCAAATTATATTTGCGTTCTACGTATGGACTTGGTTTACATGTATAGATGTGGTTTATAATTATATTATAGGGATTTTAATTTGTATATGGATGTGGTTTATATAATCATTCACTCTTAATTTTCTAATTAATTCATTAATTTAAAAAACCATAGAAAAAAAAAAGGAATGTAAACGATATTACTTTGTATGAATCAAGATATATGAATCAAGATATGTTCACGTATGAATTCAGTCTATATACATATGTGGTTTATACCACTAGAAGTTTTATGACAAATTTACCCTTTGTTGAAAACCTTTGGGACAACATTTTCGAATCTTATTTGGTGGACAAATGGGAGAATTTGGCAAGAAAGGAGCCATCGTTTATAGCTAATTAATGGTTGCCCCTTGGGGTTGAGCCTGCATTGTCTTTGGCTTTTATCTCTTCCTTAGTGTTCTCACATTCTTGACAAAAACATGCATTTGTTCCTATTTTTGTCCCTTCAATTAGATATACATCTTATTATATCATGCACATACCTCATTCTAAAATTTTGAACTCCTAGTTTTGGAGGAATTCTTGACTCCATAATGATGGTTAATTTTGGTCATTACTTTATATAGTAGTTATTAGAGTGAAATCATTTCGATTCATGATTTGGAAATTGAATGTTGTTCAATATTTATTCTACAAATCCAATTTTAATAATATTGAAATTTATTGAATTGGATTCTTATTTGATTCATACCTTAATAATTCAAGAGGAATCGAACTCAAAAAGCTCATGATTTATATGATACCAAACTTAATTTTATTAAGAGTTTGGTGTGTTTTGTAGACATATTCTGTCTACCATATATACTCAATGATTTTGATTTGTATCCATTTATAATAGATCTCTTACCCTAATTTAATTTAAATTTTAAAAATTAAATACAATGAAAAATACACAATGACATAAACTTGTAAAAAAACTCCACAAAATAATACTTTTAAGCTTGATGCCTTATTATAAATCACAAGATTCTTATAACGGGACTTAAACTGCTGACCATATCATCATTATAGTTCTTATATATAAAAATTTAAAATTCAAGAGATGATACATTTAATTTAGATTGGACGGGACGGAGGAAGTATATGTTAAAAAAATCAATCAATTATGAGTGTAAAATTGTGCTTCTATTCTACATACAGAAATTTCATTCACTCACTGTCACTGCATGAAATGAAACATTGAAACTTCTACTGGGAGTAATTTTAAGCACTCCTCAAAATAATCTTGCATGTCGAAACCTTCTGCAAGAAGCTCTAGTCACCAGGTATCCAACTCCCAGACACACAACCCAGATTCCCACATCCACGGCCCATTTAACCCCTTCCGTCTCCACCTCCAACTCCCGGTCTCTGCCGTCTACCACCGCCATTCCCGAGCCACTGCACTCCTCGCATCTGCAACTGCTGCAACCCCTACCATCTTCTTCTTCTTCTTCTTCCGATTCAGACCCAATTCTTCCTTCGTTCTCTTCCGGAATCTCTTCCAACCCTTGAAAACATCTGGTCCTTCTCTTTCTCCTTCTTCTCTTCATCATCTCCACTTTCTCTCTCATCAAACTCTCTCGTCGTCCGTGATCCACAGCCACGCAGACGTTAGCCTCCTTGAGAAAATTTAGTTGGTCTTCTTCCAACCCGCACTTGCACTCTAATTCCCAATTCTGACCTTCATCTTTCCTGAAAACTCCCTTCAATAACTTCACGTCACCCACGTAAATTTCGAACATCGAGCCTCCACTGGCTTTCAGTTTTTCTCTGCTTCCGTATATGACTCCCCGTGTAGTCAACTTCTGATGGGAAGATACGACCCGGTGCATGGTGATAAAACCGGGAGTATCGGGTCGAATGGTGGACCCATTAATCTCCAAGAAAGCGCCGTTAATCCTAGGAAGAAAATGCAGGGTTAAAGAATCAGGTAACAGCTTCGATCCGGTGGGGAATGAGAGATGAAGATAAAATGCTTTGATCTTCAAGGGCTCCTTCTCTTTTGGTTGAAACCCTCTGCACATTTTTGTTCTGTTTCTTGAGCTGAGATGAAGAATCGGTGTAGAAGTTCGGAGACATATTTAATTGGAATCGAGTGATATTCACCGTTGGTTTTGACGGAGTCCGGGGGTGGGACGCACACGGTTTTGAAGATGAGTTGGACAAAACGACAAATGCAATTTGATGAGGGGAAGTCGTAGACTCAGCCCGCAGTTTTCGAGTTTTGCCGGGAGGAGACCGCAGAGAGACCTCAATTTTGACCCTCTTTTTGATAATTTTGTAAAGTTTTTCTGAGATCTTTGGATTGCCCAAATCCAAAAAAGGAGATTTTTCTTTCCATTTTTTACTCTCTGAGATTATGGAGGCAGTCTGCAGTAAAAAAGGAAAAGGTGAATCCGAAATGGAGGGGAGACTATGGGCTGGGTACAAGTGACCAATCACAGAGCCACTTGTTTTCTTTTACCACTTTACTTATCAACTTGGCCGATGGGATAGGAGGAAAACGAAGGTCAGGTCAAGATCTACAATTTCATAATCGAATGCGTCTCTCTTCTTCTTGTTTGGAAACGTTGGATGATTGGGCTTTCTGTTGGGCTTTGAGTCCACAATACAATATCATTAGTATGGGCCTTGGAAAATAATAGAAGGCATGCAAAATTATTAGAACTCAAAGCTCAAGAATTCCTAATTTCGGAGGTGCATGATTAAGGATTAAGAGGAAGGCATTATATTTCAAAACCATTTAACACCTATTATAATTAAAGAGATACGATATATTCTCTTTCTAACTTTTGTTAACTGATCTATATTATTATAATTCTTTTTTAAGAATTTTTACGATGGGCAAAAGTCAAAAAAAAGAAAAAGGTAGCTCTCAAGCGAATAAAACACCAAATAATGAGGAATTTAAAATTTCACCATGATTTCACATTCTAATTGACAAAGTTAGTAGTATAGAGTTGAGTACGTTATATATAAAATGACCACAATGCATGCGGGAGACTTTCATCTCGCTCCCTCACTTAGAGGAAAGACTTTCAATTAAATATTACAAAACATACGTAATGATTAAATTAAATTAATGCCAATTACTTATATAATATATAAATATAATGAGATTAATTAATTATTTCCCATTGTTAGAATCACCAAATGAAATGAAGCAGACAGCAAGAAGCAAGTGTACTTAGTTGTCAGTCATGACATAACAAACCTTATCAATCATGAAAAACTAATGAAATTAGGTAATTATGAAGTAATTAACAATCTTAATGAACTTCTGATTAAGAAATCACGACCACTCGACCACTCACCATCAGTACTGTGGCGTTCATCATCATCCTACAATAGCAAAAGCCAGTGAGTTGTCGGTTAGAGGGGAAGAAGACAAGGTGTCTCTTTGCTCATTCTCAGTGCTAATGCTCTCATGGGTCGATATTCCATCGATCTATATTCAGTAGGGTATATGGGCCATGTCTAAAGATTGTATATATTCGTTGTTAGAATTAAGAAGAAGAAGAATGAAGCAGAATTTCAGGCAACTTACCGGCAAGATGGAGCCCAGTTTTTTGACGTGCGTACAATTATGTGTGTGTATATATATATATATATATATATATATAAAATCATTTCACGAAGGAGACTAGGACTTGACGACGGCCGGATCTCATCCACACTTTGCGATATCTTTGAGAGCAAGGATCGATTTATTGGTCTGTATAGTAAGCCAAAAACTACTTAATTACTCATCTCCTCTTCTTTCTTTCTTTCTTTCTTGTGTTCACAGCATTTTCTTCTCTTCTCTCTTTTTTTTTTTTTTTTTTGAGTTATTAATTATAAGCTAAAAATTAATTCTTCTCTGCTTTGAGGAGTCGTCCTGTTATCGATGGATTCATCTATATATAATTATAAACAAGTACCATTGCATTGATTAATTCTTTCTTGAAACAAAATTAAGCCTAGCTGCAGTGGAAAATTAATCTTATTATTTTTTTAATTAATAGAATATCAGTAAGTACGCATGCACGTTCCTGCTCATTATTGCAATGCATGTGATATGATGAGGGGGTTTTGTTGATCAATATATCAAACCCTATCTGGGGAGTTTTGGGATTGAAAGTTACAGTTCCGTGCCTAAAATATCATATGTATGAATAATCTCCGGAGATTATTGGGTATGCAAGCTAGCTAATATATATTCTTTGGTTCTTGGCTTGAAGATTCATATATATAGATAGGGAAGCCACGTGTAGATTAATGATATCGGTGGTCACATGAACAGATGAGAAAGGAATAATAAAAGCTAGCTAGCCAGCCATAGTTGGGGGGGCAGTGTACAGCTTATAAGATCATGTCCATAGTTTTCAAGACTTCATTAGTATGCATTATATTTGTTCTCTCTAGCTAATTGAGCCAAATTAAGGTTTGAGTCTTTCTAGGAATCAAAGGTTGTCGTTGCGAACAGAAACAATAACATTAATTATTTAAGGATCTATCAAGAAGTTCATTACCATCGTGGCATGATCTCTAACTCTAATCTTCGGTAAGTTTTTTTTTCCCTCAAATGTTCTCTAATCACCCTTTAAAAAAGTATATAGAGATAATATAAAAAAAATATCCTCAAATAACTAATTAACTAACAACAATGACTCATAATCAGGGACAAGAATGACTTATATTTAATGATAAATTGAGTATGTGAAATTTGAAACATAAATTGACAAATTTTAGCAAAGGCAAACAATATGAAATTAGGTCACATTTCAATGAAAATAGCAAGTCTTTGAGAGATAACTAGCTAACTTTGTCCATGTATATATATATGAAGAACATGCTCATGACAATTCCACCATCATACCTCAATGATTAACCTTCCTGGGACCTAAAATTTCAACTTCTCCCAAATGAATCTGATGCTGGATTGAAATATCTAGTTGCTGAAGGAGAGAGTTGATTATTCCTTCCGGCTGCATCATGATCATCATATCTGTATATATTTCTGTTGTGCAATATGATTTCTTGATAGGAAACCCACCCAACAGGGAGAATCTCTTGACCCTTATAACCAATAAGATTGAAACATCAATTTTGTTCCTTCTTCCCATCTATCATTTTTCAACTTTTTTCTCCTTTTTCTTTGTATCAATGAGAAACTTCCAAAACATAAATGTAAATATCCTAACAGCATATACATACACCTTAATTTGCCTAACCCTATAAATGGAAATTAAATCTTCCCTTCTCCAAGCATTATCATAACCACCTTAATTATCTGTGACTAGTCAACCTTAAAGCTAGGTGATCTACCACCACTAATGTTACAGTGGAGGTAGTTACTACATGCTAATGACATGGTACTCCACTAATTATTACATTACATCTCTGTCCAAAGTTCCATTTTGACATAGGAATGGAACATTTAATTCTGACGATTCAAGATGGAAATAAGAATATTCTAATCGAAAGAATCGTACATATGCTCGGGCAATAAAGTTTTATCACATTCCAAGACTTTATATCCTTGATTACTGCTACTATTGGAAGTAGTTCATCTTCCATCATTTTTATGTTAGTTTTCTTGATTTTTGAAGATATTTCTTGGCTAGTTAGGCTTATAATTTCTTTCTTTCTTAATTAAAATATATATATGATCATTAGAATTATTTTATGTTGTAGTAATTTGTACTGCAGCTACTTTTACCAGGTAGGTATTGAGTATTAATTTAAAGATACGAGATAGTTTTTAAGTGCTTAGGAAGAGATTGAAAAGTACACATTACCCATATGGAACCTTTGGAATTGGTCGTTTCTCTGCAAAAGTTGTTCTTCACTTCATTTTTTTAACACCACTCGTGTCCTTCATTGAAGCAAAGAGAAGCCCTCCCAAGGTCAGACTTTTGCATGTATTACTATTATTTATATTTCTACTTCATCATCATCATTTCCATACCATCCATATTATTGACATTAAGATCATTTCTCAAAAAATGATGCAGATTACTCCAGTAGAAGAAGCCATGAATAATGCAAGAGAAGAAGAGTATGAGATGAAAGAGATAAAGAAAGATGAAGGAGATGCAGGAGAAGTCCAGAAAATGGCTTTTAATGAAATTACTTCTAATAAGAGATTCCAGCCATGGACGAGGCAGATTACTCTCAGGGGAATCATTGCCAGCATATTCATAGGCTGCATCTATAGTGTGATACTGATGAAACTAAACCTCACTACCGGAATTAATCCTAACCTGAATGTTGCTGCGGCTCTTCTTGCATACATTGTGATCAGAACATGGAAAAAGATCCTTCAGAAGTTTGGAATTTCTTCACTTCCATTCACTCAGCAGGAGAATACTATGATTCAGACATGCTCTGTTGCATGTTACACCATTGCAATGAGTGGTGGATTTGGATCTTATTTGTTAGCTCTGAATAAGAAGACATATGAGCAGACAGGGGTTGGCCTGGAGGGAAATCCTCCAGGCAGTTATAAGGAACCTGGGATTGGTTGGATGATCGGTTTCCTGGTTCTTGTTTGCTTTATTGGTCTCTTTGTGTTGATTCCACTAAGAAAGGTAATTTTTTTTTTTTTCCCTTATTCTGAATTTTGTCAAGTTTCTAGTACTAGTTTCTTGTATTAACTTGGAGATTAATGAATATATTAGTTTAATTTGCTGTGTTTTTTATGCTGTTTGGACCACAAAGTATTCATATTCTAAGAGTTTAGTTTATTAAGATACTAGATTACAGATGAATATTTATCTGCATTCATTCATTGGTAGTGAGTTTTTCAATGTGTTTTGGAATATTTTAAATCAGTGATGGCGTTTTTATTGGTTCGCAGATCTTGATTATCGACTACAAGCTCACATTTCCAACTGGCATGGCCACTGCAGTTCTTATTCATGGATTTCATACAAAGGGTGACCACATAACTAAGTATAATTTGTCCCCTTTTTTCTTATATGAAATAAAACTCTTTTATTTCATTTGCTCTTTTTTCTTTTGGTGTCAGATCCTGTTCTTGAAATAAATTAAGACAGATCTATATATTGTCGTTTTTGCAGAAAACAAGTGAAGGGCTTCACCAAGTACTTCTCTTTCAGTTTCATATGGGGATTTTTTCAATGGTTTTTCACTGGCAGTAGTGGTGAATGTGGATTCAAGCAGTTTCCTACATTTGGACTGCAAGCTCTGAAGCAAACGTAGTTGGATTTTCTCTACATTTTCAGTCAAGAATATGAATGTTTTTTTTTTTCAATGGCTTAATTTTTTATTGTGCTTCTCTGCTGCAGATTCTACTTTGATTATAGCTTGACATATGTGGGAACTGGGATGATATGTCCTCACATTGTAAACTTGTCCATGCTTCTTGGAGCTGTGGTCTCATGGGGACTAATGTGGCCACTCATTGAAAAGCAAAAAGGACATTGGTTTCCTGCAAATATACCAGAAGGCAGTATGAGAAGTCTGAATGGTTACAAGGTCTTAATTAATTAATTCTATACAAGATTTCTAGTTTCTTAAGGATTATCCTTGGATATATTAATGCGGATATTAGTTGATGAGGATGACGTCTTTTTTCAGGTCTTCATCCCCATTGCTCTTCTCCTAGGTGATGGACTATACAGTTTTGTCAAGATTTCCGGTGTAACTCTCATAAATTTCTATGGCAGATTCTTTAACAGAAAACAGAATTTAGGTAAACCTGCTAACGCATGTACTAGTTAATTAACTATATACCATGCTTAAATTGAGTTTTTCAATCAAATATTCTGTTTTCTTTCAGCAAAGAAAACAGACAAGGATGAGCTGAAACAAGATGAAGTATTTGCAAGAGAAAGTATTCCCAAATGGATATCTCCCTTCGGATACATCCTTTTCGCCGGTGTAGCAGCAATTGCTATCCCCTTCATCTTTCCTGAAGTTAAGTGGTATTATGTGGTTATAGCATATATATTTGCTCCATCTTTAGCTTTCTGCAATGCTTATGGAGCTGGTCTGACTGATATTAACATGGCCTATAACTATGGCAAAGTGGGGCTTTTCTTGATGGCTGCAATGGCCGGAAAAGAACACGGTGTTGTGGCAGGACTAGCCGGATGTGGCCTGGTGAAGTCAGTGATTTCAGTTTCTTGTTTTCTGATGCAAGATTTCAAAACAGGGCATCTAACTTTCACTTCCCCAAGAGCGATGTTTCTTAGCCAGGCCATCGGGACAGCCATAGGCTGTGTTGTTGCACCACTGAGCTTCTTCTTGTTCTATAAAGCGTTTGATATTGGAAACCCCAATGGAGAATACAAAGCCCCCTATGCAATCATTTACAGAAACATGGCTATTCTTGGTGTTGAGGGATTTTCAGCTCTCCCTGAACATTGCCTGCATCTCTGCTATGGATTCTTTGCATTTGCAGTGGGTGTGAACATTGTGAAAGATCTTTTACCACCAAGAATTGGGAAATGGATGCCATTGCCAATGGTTATGGCACTCCCATTTCTAATTGGAGCATATCTTGCAATTGATATGTGCATTGGAAGTCTGATTGTGTTTATATGGCACAAACTCAATCCGAAGAAAGCTGAGTTGATGGTTCCAGCAGTGGCTTCTGGTTTAATATGTGGGGAAGGACTGTGGATACTTCCTGCATCTATTCTTGCCTTGGCTAAGGTCAATCCTCCTATTTGCATGAGTTTTTCAGTTTCTTAGGTAAAAAAAAAGTAATTGTACTATTATGAATCGTCATGTACTCAATGCAAAATACTCCAATAATAATTTACTCCCTTATATTCCTACAAAGAATTAGGACTAATCATGTAAAAGTCCATTTAGCAATATCCATCAAGGACAACATTGGATTCGTTATGGGCTTCACAAAGAAATGGCTATGAACCACTAAATCATGGCCTTCGGGCCAAACCATACTTGATAGCTAGAGGGATTGGAGGGGAGAGAAGAGACCAAAGGGAAAGAAGGACTCGTTTTCTTTTGTCATTTAAGAAAGAAGACTCGTTTTCTTTAGTCATTTAAGAAAGAAGACTCGTTTTCTTTTGTCATTTAAGAAAGACGACAGGAAGTGTCTCTATTAAGAAAGCTGCCGGTGTTTTTCATCCGTCGATGAAAGGCAGATGGATAGGACCGTAAGACAAGAATAGATGGTCGTAGTTTGCAGTAAGCAGCAGCAGCAAAGGCTGACTTCCAGACCAGTGCCTGGCATGGTACGGGGATTACAAAGGGTAGCAGAATTTCACTCACGACGCAACCTTAACCTTTCAAGGAAGTGCAGATGGAGCCCAATGCATTCATTTCAAGTACCTTTCATCAATATGAGTCATCCTCTGCGTCACCCATCTGCACACTCTTTCTTTACTTCAATTTGTAATGGTTTTATTATTCTTGAATTTTTTTTTTTTTGAGGGCTTCAAGAATCCACCTACTATTAATAGTAAGGTATTGAACCCATTGGTGTCGGCAATTAACGCTTAGCCTGAAACCTTGATGAAATATTAATGTCATCATACAACTCTATACAAGATTCTTATTTGATAGCATTCATACATAATCTAATCAGAACTAACAACAAGTGTTTGATTGATTTCCCAAGCTATCATTTTGAACTTTTTAGGTACCATCGAGACACATAGTTCCACATGTCAAAATCTAATACAACCATGACAGAGTAGTATAACTTACTAAAGTGATAATAACTACAACCTCAACTTGGATGAAGTCAATGATAAACTCTACATATCAAGTCAATCCACATTTACTCCACAATTATCTCTTGTCCAGATACGTATTATAAAGATGAGTCTAAATATTTACTGTAATTTGAGATATCCATCTTAACGTCAGATAATGATAATAAAAAGTATAAGACAAATCATATAAGGAAAGATTTTAAAATGATTATTTTTAAGACAAATAATATACCTTTTCCGAATATACCTTTTTGCAATTTCTTAAAACAGCTGCGTGGATTAATAACCTTCATATTAATTGATTATTTGACCTTCTTAACAAGTGCAAAAACTTAAAGACTATTAAGTTTTAATGCTACATAAGGTAAAAAGGAAAAGAGTACTGTTTACCTCTACATACCAAGGTTATAAGTCACTCACACTACACACTATTAAGTACAACCTTTTCAGATTCAGTTACCACTACCGGTATATATAGTTTGTCTGCAGGGTAGTTTCATAGTTCATCAAATTTTCTATTTTCTTTAGAGTATATATATAATTAGCTGTAACAAGATTATTTTTTCCAGCAGAAGAAGCCATGAATGAAGGGGAAGAGCATGACATGAAAGAGATTCAGAAAGATGAAAACTTGGAAGGAGTTCAGAGAACTTTGCAGACAGAAACTCCAATTAGGAGATTCCCACCTTGGACCAGACAGATTACTCTCAGAGGAATTATTGCTAGCATATGTATCGGCTGCATTTATAGTGTGATATTGATGAAACTTTCCCTCACTATCGGGATTACTCCAAACCTGAATGTTGCTGCTGCTCTTCTTGCATTCATTATCATCCAAACATGGACAAGGATTCTTCAAAAGCTTGGAATTTCTTCAGTTCCATTCACTGCGCAGGAGAATACTATCATACAGACATGTGCAGTTGCATGCTATGCCATTGCTATGAGTGGTGGATTTGGATCTTATCTCATGGCTCTGAGCAAGAAGACATATGAGCAGACAGGGGTTGGCATAAAAGGAAATACTCCAGGCAGTTACAAGGAACCTGGGATTGGTTGGATGATTGGTTTCCTGTTTCTTGTTTGCTTTATTGGGCTCTTTGTGTTGATTCCACTCAGAAAGGTATATTCACTGAAATTCTCTGTATTTCCCATGTTGGTAATTTGTGCTTAAAGCCTTAAACTGAAATAGTCACATTGGTAATTTGTTTCACTGTTTTTGGGTTGAATTTGCTGGGGTTTCTGTATGGCATTAGGACATTGAATATTCATATTCTATACATGAGATTATAGATGAGATAAAAAAGTTATCTTTGTCCATTGGCTGTGTCTTTTTCCATTCAGAGTTATTTTATTATTTTATTATTCCTACAATAATTTTAAAATCTTTGATAGAGTTTCTAATTCTGTTCCACAGGTCCTTATTGTTGACCACAAACTCACTTTTCCAACTGGCATGGCAACTGCAGTACTTATTAATGGATTTCATACAAGGGACGATGAGATAACCAAGTATGTACATAATTTGTCCCCTTTTCTTGCGTCTTCCTAATTTCGTTTCTTGTTTGAGTTCCTATTTTGAACCGAATCAATGCTGAGTAAAGACAAATGATGTATTGTGATTCTGCAGAATGCAAGTTAAGGGCTTCACCAAGGTGTTTTCTTTAAGTTTCATATGGGCATTTTTTCAATGGTTTTACACTGGCAGTAGTGAAACATGTGGATTCCAGCAGTTTCCTACATTTGGATTGCAAGCTCTGAAGCAAACGTAATCTAATCAATGAGTTCATAGTTGGATTTTCTTTAGTACTGTTTATGGTTGGTTATATATATGCTTATCATGCTTCTCTGCTGCAGATTCTACTTCGATTTTAACTTGACTTATGTGGGAACTGGGATGATATGTCCTCACAGTGTAAACTTGTCCATGCTTCTTGGAGCCGTGGTCTCATGGGGACTGATGTGGCCACTCATTGATAAGCAGAAAGGACATTGGTTTCCTGCGAACATACCAGAAAGCAGTATGAAGAGTCTGAATGGTTACAAGGTCTCCCTCCTATACATACATGAATACTATTTCTTTTAGTTTTCTGGTGTCAATTTTCTTTGGATTGCTGAAATTAGTCGATGATAGCGATGGATGTCCTGGCAGGTCTTCATCCCTATTGCTCTTCTGCTAGGTGATGGACTATACAGTTTTTTCAAGATTTCAGCTATAACCCTTGTAAATCTCTGTGGCAGATTCAAAAGCAGAAACCAAAATTTGGGTAATCAAACTACTAGAGAGTGCAGTTTTTCTCTATGCTTAAATTTTGAGGTCCTCAAATATGATAACATCAAACCACTTTCTTTCAGCAAAGAAAACAGACAAGGATGAGAAAGAACTTGTTGATCCCAAACAAGATGAAGTATTTCTGAGAGAAAGCATTCCAATGTGGATAGCAGCCAGTGGTTACCTCATCTTGGCCTGTCTCACCGCAATTGTCATTCCGTTCATATTTCCTGAACTCAAGTGGTACTACGTGGTGGTAGCATATATATTTGCTCCATCTTTGGCTTTCTGCAATGCTTATGGAGCTGGTTTGACTGATATTAACTTGTCCTATAACTATGGTAAAGTGGGACTTTTCCTGATTGCTGCATTGGCCGGTAAAGAACACGGTGTTGTGGCAGGACTAGCCGGTTGTGGTCTGGTGAAGTCAGTGATTGCAATTTCTTGCCATCTGATGCAAGATTTCAAGACGGGGCATCTAACTTTCACTTCCCCAAGAGCAATGTTTCTTAGCCAGGCCATTGGCACAGCTATAGGCTGTGTTGTTGCACCACCCTGCTTCTTCTTGTTCTACAAGGCGTTCGATATAGGAAACCCCAATGGAGAATACAAAGCCCCCTTTGCCATAATTTACAGGAATATAGCTATTCTTGGAGTTCAGGGCTTTTCAGCTCTCCCTGAACATTGCTTGCATCTCTGCTTTGGATTCTTTGCATTTGCAGTAGGTGTGAACATTGTGAAAGATCTTGTACCGTCAAGAATTGGGAAATGGATCCCATTGCCTATGGCTATGGCACTGCCGTTTCTTATAGGGGCATATGTTGCCATTGACATGTGCATTGGAAGTCTGATTGTGTTTGCTTGGCACAAACTGAAGCCTACTAAAGCTGCCTTCATGGTTCCAGCGACTGCTTCTGGTTTAATATGCGGTGAAGGTCTGTGGATACTTCCTGCGTCTGTTCTTGCCTTGGCCAAAGTCAAACCCCCTATTTGCATGAAATTCTTGGCTTCTTAGGTAAAAAGCTGGTAATTTTAACCAAGTGAACGGATCTTATTGTAGAATAATAATGACTAGAATACATCTAGACCAGCTTATTATTTTGCCATGTCCTTTCCTCCCAACAGTTCCAAGTTTTCACAATTGATCTTCTGCAACTATTTTTTACTGTAGAAATACAATTCGAAAATCTCTAGAAGTACATATAATCTTCAAGGTTTAATCCACACTTGTTGCCTTTGATGCCTTCTAGTAACGCAGCCTATAAATGATTTTGAACAATGGGCAGCAAGTTAAATGGTTCATCTTTCCCCTCAAGTGTACCATTTAATTGAATTTCTATTGAGTATGAAGTTGGATTGCAAATTTGCAATATCCATCAGTCATTAGATGGTAAAAAGAACTAAAAACTTAACAGGAGAAGGAAATCTGTCAACCTTTCTAACAATGATAAATATACAGAACAGATATGATTGGACAATATTCATGGTTCACAACTAGAGACTTCCCGCAAAAGATATTGGCAAGAGTACTTTAACCAATTTACATGTAGAACTTTATGCAGTTATTATTCCGGCCAAAACATCACTCTTACCCCGTGCATATATGGTGTAGACTAACCGAATTGCATCAAGCCATCCATCCAAAGCTTCCCATGAATCAGCAATCTGAAGTAAAGAATAGAAAGTGTTTGGTATAATGTATTGTGTTTCCCCTTCAATTAGTTTACATTTAAAAATGGACATGAAAACAGAGGGAAATAAAAAAAAATGCTTCCCAAAGTCAACATAATAATTCATCGAAAAAGATGACTGCAGCTAGGGTTAAAAGGTGCATGCAATGCGGCTGGAATAGGCTTTTCCTTACCAAGAAAACAGGTCCATTAATTGTGTCAATGGAAAGGCCTGCACCAGGTGGTAATGTAAGATCAGCACAAGCTGACACAGAGACGATATTTGGAACATCAACTCTAATTGCTTGCTTGTTAATACTTGAGGAGTCCCCTGATCTTGAAGAGAGGTTCTGGAAATGTCTGGGATCAACTTTAAGAATCTGCAGAAAATAAATAACCATTTGAAGAGGAGATTACTAATAGCAACCAAAGTGTTCACATTAATTCTCAAAGGTGATGAATACATGCAGGGGATCAAGGATGTTACAGCACATAAACAGTTAAAAACACACAGAAGCTATTAGTATATCTGAAGCAGGAGATCATTTCAGGTTAAAGGTTCTTTAAATTGCTGGATTTAGATAGATTGAACAAATCACCATGAAAAAATGTAGATTCCTCATTTCAAAAAGAATCAGAAGAAAAAGGTAACTCAACATATCCTAATAGTAGCATTATATGTCTCATACGGGCCAATCAGGTGGATTGGTATGCAAAAGAGTAACTATCAATATGAAGTTAACAATACCCACCTGTTGAAGCCCTTCATGATTTAAAAAAAATTCAGAACGCTTCCAATCACCATGGGGAGCAATTGGATTTCCTGCAGGAGGTGCAGTCAGATATCCAATCTTCAGGTAGGGTAGAGGTAGCTGCAAAATATGAATGCTGTCAGAAAAGTGATATAAAAATAAATTCATCTCCACGAGAGACAGAGGCCTAAAAATCATTTTTCTGCCTGTTTTCCCTATTTTTTATTTTGGTGTACTTGTTCTGTTGTAGTACTCACCATAGATCGCACCAGCTTTAAGGCACTTGTGTACACCTACATCAAAACACCACAGAAATAGAATCAACCTCTGTAAACTAAAGAGATAAAATAGCACATACAATTCACCAAAAATATGAATGTGTTCTGTGTGCATTTAATAATATTCCACTTAGTTCCCATATTCACATCCAATTAAATAATGGAAGCCACGAGGAGCAAGCCAAAGTGGGAAAGTACAAAGAGACTAAGCAGAAAATGTTGAAATCAAAAGAGAAAAATTTGAGGCTTCCAAATGAGTATAAATTGTTCTCATCAAGTTAGCTTTCCCACATTAGCAATATATGAAAAATATAAAGGACATGAGAAACTGAAAAGTAAAATACACAAACAGCTAAATGTTATAAGTAATAAACAACAATAAGTACCGAGTAATTTGGCTTTAGAGCATGTGCAGCAGCTATATAGATTGCTGACTGGCTGTATAACTCATTGGGTGAGACATCTTTTGGACTGAGTGGTACTCCTGTTCTTGACAAGTCCTCTGCCAACCCATACTGCAAAAGTAGATGAGAAACCATGTGAAACTTTGCTTGGATGGATTAAGATACCATTAATGTGGAAAAGGACAAGGTATGTGCTTAACCGACCAGAACAGTGCCAAGGTTGTAAATTGCCCTATGGAAGTCAAATTGTAATTGTATCGCTGCACGGAACTGCAATGAAATGCAAGTGGTATCAAAATAAACAGGAGAACAAAAGGGTGGTAATCATGGTAAAGAACTGAATAAGATTTACAACACACCATTATTAATTGATTCATGGGCATCTGCACAATAATATTACCTTGCTAATTGCTGTTCTCACTATGCTTTGCTTTTCACGGGCAGGTACAATGGCACTCAGTTCCTGAAAAGCATTGAAATATTAGTCTTCCAACAAACCTTTGGGCTCAATAATGTAAGCCAAAGATGTAAGAAGTTTCAAATCTAAGCTCTGTTTTCATTCCTCAAGTAGAATTTTTAAAAAATTATCGAATTCTCCATTTGAAGAAAGAGTAGAACACCTGCAAGGCAAGACCCCAGTTGTTAAGTGCCTGCAAAGAGAAATCAATGGAATTAGAAAAGTATGTGAATAATGAGTATTTGAAGGTTAAAAAAAAATTAAAAAAAGAGTATATTTGAAGGGTCTATGAGTATAAGCATGTATATTCCAAAAAGAAATAATTGTACTGCATGGTACCAAAAGAAGAGGAATAAGAGTAAAATATTGCACAAGGAATGTATCAGATGGACAGATATATATATACACACATACTAATCTTGTGAAATAAGAATATCAAGAATAAGATATTGTGAGCATTGATGCAAACCAAAATTCTTCAAATTATAGGACAAGCATGCCAGCAAGTAGCAACCGCCGGATTACAGCATTTTTATCCTTTCTTTACCATCTGAGATACATAAGCCCACTACAGTACAGCTTATGACAGTGAATGGAGAAATTTCCGAGCAATTTGGCACAGTTCAAACAAAACCCAAAGTGAAATGACCATTACAAGAAATGATAACACACCAGAAAGCTGTGAAACTTAATTACTGTCCTAGTTAGAGCGGGACTAGGAAAATGTGAGCTCTTAACAGAACCCAAGATAGCATCAAGAAAAAGTCTTCAATGTTACCTGGGGACTGTTCCAGTTCAGCTGAACAGCTTTTTCATAGTTCATTGTTGCCTGCAATGGAGAACAGACACTATTAAAAATGGTGCATCATATTCTCCTAAGTAACATCAGAGTCATCATATTTGGTGAAGAATGACATGCAATTTTCCTTGTTACATGTATTATTGAAATACTGGAAACAACAACTTCTCTAGGAATCAATATGGGTATTCCAATTAAAGCAACTATCATCATAGCCTCACATCTCTAATTATAAATACACTGCATATTAAAAGTTTATTATTAATGAATGAATCTGCAGGAAAATTAGGCATGCAATAAGCAGTCAACCGTAACAAAGAAGCACAAAGCCTGAGTATATTCAAGTTTTAACTCATAATCAATGATCAAAGTGAACCTTTTCCTTTCTTTCAATTCGTAGGCTATATTCTTGATTATAATTTTACTTTAATGCTTCACTTGCAGGATATCATCCATATGCCTGAAGTATAATTTATTAACATAATGTAAATCTACTTTCAAAGGATAATATATCAAGTTTAGGTTCAATTAGAAGAAACTCACATCTATACCTTCTGCAGTATGCTAAAGCTCGAAGTTAATGTCATTAATGGCTTATTAATACAGATCAAGTGCACGGTTTCATCATTTTTATCATTTCAGATATGATAAACATGAATTTTCATAATAAAAGCTGAATAAAATGGCCAAAACAGAAGAAAAAAAAATGATGTAAGGCCAAAGGAATTTACATGGAAATTTTGAACTAGATATAAGATAAAAGACAAGTAATGAGATTAATCAGATGTTTGATACTATGATGATGATAAGTTGACAACCAACACAAGATCTGATTAAAGTACTGCACCTCTTTTGAAAAATGGAAAAAGAAAGAGATTTAAAGGCCAAAAGTACAAAATAATAGAATTTAGTAAATTTAAAATATATAGTTAAAAAGAAAGAAGGAAATATTAAGAAATCAGATGTTTGAAGTGAGAGAGACATAACAACCAGAAAAAATGAAAAAGAGCTGCCAGGTCAAACCTGTTTCCAAAATTCCTCAGCTTCTTTTGTTCGACCACGGATCTTTGCCCGATCAGAGATTGCTATAGCCCAATTATAGTAAGCCTGACATTTGATGTTAAAAGGAACCCAGGTTCATATAAAAGCTAATATTATGAAGGGAAGATAAAACTCAGTGCCAATTTCAGTATCTGTAAAACTATACCATCAAAACTAAAATTTCAGCGGGAGGGGGGAATGGGGATTCGAAGCTTTATTAAGTATTCAATTTCTTTTTATTAAGCATAGACCAGCATGCCAATGAATGACTTCACTACTAAAATGCACAATGGATGACATGATTCTGCTAGTTTAGTTGTCTTGTTGATTGGATAATTTGGGGTTTGATCTGGTGGCACAAGCTATAAGATATATCAAACATTCAACAAAATTAAAACTACAGGAAAAATACATACATCATTAAGTGTAGGGCAAAGACGGGTTGCTTCTTTGTATTTTCGACATGCCTCTTCAAGCAATGCATCTTTGGAGTGAGAATCAGAATCTGAGCTAACATTATCTGCACTTTCCTGCAAAGAAAAAAAATTTGCAGAATGTTCAAAATATTCTGCATGCAGAGGGTTCTATGACATATATACTATCCAAGTGACATCTAAAGTTCATAGTTCTAGAATATCTTTAAGATCGTATTCAAAGAGTCCAACAATTTGTCAGGATATCAAGAATCAATTGAAGTGATTTAGAGATATTTATGTTCATAATACAACTAAACATTCAAGAGTCAATGCAGTTGACTCATATAATCAATAGAGAATTAGATCTACAAGAAACTTCAATATAAATGAATTCCTAAAATATAATGCTCCGGGTATGGCATTTGCATATGCACCAGGGCAGACCTGAAGAACCAATGCCCAATTGTAGAGTGCATCATAATCCGCTGGATTTCTCTCTAGTGCATTGGCATACCTGCATAAGAGCAACAACAGTTCATTACCATGTATGCTTGTTTTCATCAGAGATTCTCAAAGATAATTTGAAAGCAAGTTCTATCCAGGTATTCCTTTTGAATGAGTAGGACTAATATGGCAAACTAAACTGTTATTGAATAGAAGTTCACAAGCAAAAGAGACATGTTACTCGAAGAATACATATAATGGTAAATTAAGAAACATCATCTTTTCAAGGTATCAATACCTGGAGTAAGATTAAATGATCAAAAACAGAATAAGACATTCACATCCAGAAAAGGGAAGCAATTATCATTTTAGCAAGAATAGAAGTCTAATGAGCACAACGTCAGAACAAAGAAGGAAAACTCGGTCAATGTAGGGGTGCATATCTTTTCAATCAAAAGGCTTTAATTTTTTCCCATGTTGTCTGATTTTGAGGTTTCTTGAACTTAGACCAAAACTTTAAGGATCACTATAAAGGTTTGACAGAATTACTCCTTGCGACTAGAAAAATGAGGTTGTAAAACATAACAGTGAGATAGAAAGTATGGGGCAAAGAAAAAATAATCTGAGGAATATATGCATGTGGATTTCTTTATGGCATCCATGGAACAAAAAAGGAGCTCCAGCATGACAGTTTTTCCATTTCCTCAACTTAAGGTTACATATGCCTTATTGGGTCTCAATGTAACGGAATGGCAAACTTTATTTCTCCAAAGAGAAAAGGGAAGAGAAGAAAAGGAAAAGCACTTTTAAGTCATAGAAGCATCGAAGAAAAATATGTAAACAAATTATCATAAATAACAAACAACAAAAGAAAAAATCAAGATCACTGATGATTTGTAATCTAACAGATGGACAACCTCTTGGCTGCAAATGTAAGAATGCGTTGGCGAGATCGACCTTCTTCATCAGCACCGGTCACACTATCAAGCAATTCCATTGCAGCGTTATTCTGGTGATTATCATGCTTTGGGGTACTCTCTTGACTGTAATAATTTGAAAAATTGCAAGAAACAAGATAGAACAATTAATAAGATAA
Source organism: Parsonsia alboflavescens (assembly GCA_028571225.1). Classification (NCBI taxonomy): domain Eukaryota; kingdom Viridiplantae; phylum Streptophyta; class Magnoliopsida; order Gentianales; family Apocynaceae; genus Parsonsia; species Parsonsia alboflavescens. Next base: position 2,432,548 of record JAOXNR010000030.1, read on the forward strand.
AGAAAGTAAATGATACAACTCAACAAACTAAAATAAATCAGACAAGACGAACACATTTTCTGAATCGTTAGGATTCTTTAGAGTCATTATGATTGATAACCATCATGAAAATAGCCATATATTGTTATTTTGTATCATTGCATTGAGAATTAAAGCACTAGGTCTAAATTAAATAAAACAATCAATTTTATTAAAGAAAGACACAAGCTAACTGGATAGGCAGTTGCATTTAGTCCCTCCATGCCAAAAATGAAAGTACATATTTGACTTGGCAAAAGCATATAGAAGAACATTTGACTGGTTAACTTTTGCTTGACCCACATTATTCGATTCTTTTGTGATGATAGTTTCACATCCATCCTTTACTTTAATTGGGGCAAATTGTGTTTAGATAGGGAACATGTTCATTCAAAGAAAAGTGGACATTTATTTTAGGAGATTATAGTTTCACATCCATCCTTTTCTTTAATTGATGCTAATTGTGTTTAGACAGGGAACATGTTCATTTAAAGAAAAGTAGACATTTATTTTAGGAGATTCTTAAGCTAGATGGAAAATGGAAAGAATTCCTTGCAGATGCATTTTATCCAACCTTCCATTACAAAAGATATATTCTCCCTTCCCATATGTCTATCTCCAAGTTAAATGTTCATACTGTGGAAGTGAGTGAAGGATAAATGTCACAAGAAATATCAAGTAACTTCTTGTGACTTCTTGCAATTCATGTGATTTCTTCAGTAAAGAACACAATCACAATAATCTGCAACATTTATCCCTCCCCTTTGTTTAGCCAGCTTCCACCTATACAAGTTTTGCATTTAAATGATGAATATCTATTTCAAAATTGCTTGGCATAATACACATATTAGGACCTTTTTTTGCATGCACCTGCCATTTATCTTTTGCTGCTTCCTACCAGCATTATAAGATGAAATTCAGCTAATCCTAATTCAAAAATAACTTCTTTACTAATATCTATCATATTTCAGTAATAACAAGTTATTTCAAGAATGCATTAGTTTCTATAATGAAATCCGATTCTATATCTGCAAATTTCCAATGTTACCAGAATCAAAATTGGTAAGCTTCAAACAACGTAAAGACAAAAATTTTATTTTATAAAATTCAGCGTCTATTCCTACCTAAATTCAATTAAATTTTTCAGTTTAAAAAAATAAAAGATCTTCTAAACTGACCTATGAGGAGTACCGGCCTCTTTGTTATCAGCTTCAGCATCTTCATTCGCTCCGCCATTCTTCAACTCATTCAGCAATTCTCTCATGGTAAACGTTCGGTTACCATCATCTTTACTCTCCTTTGAATTACTCTCGGCATCATTAGATTCCACCTTACCGTCACCAGATTCGTCAGTTCTCGGGTCCAAATCTCGAACTTCATCTAATTGGCTTGAAATTTCATCTGATTTAGTAACCTCAGCATCAGCTGGCTTCTCTTGATTCGATAGACTTGCATTCTCCTCCACTATTTCACACGGAGCCACATTTTTCGATTCCTCTTCATTGTCTTTCGAATCCGGATCTGCGGGTGAAGCCATGGGAGGGACCACGGTTTCTGCTTCTGGCTCAGTTGTGCCGTGCTTTGATTCCAATTGTTCAGCAGCTGACGACGACATGGCGCCGAAGGATGATACTGATTTTTGAGGAAACTGAATTGAGTGGCGGAACTGACCGTTGTTTTGATTTTCTATAGAACACTGTCGAATTCACGGGCAGCCATTTCCGTCTGAAGAAGTAAGCAAAGATCTTGTCTTCGGAGGAGGGTTTTCTCCTTTTTTTTTTTTTCTTTCACACTTTTTTAAATCAGTTCCATTTTTTTCATGTTTTGCTAATCGTGCGCATAGTACAATGCGTTCTCTTCTTGTCTCAATCTGAAGGTCTCGCCCCCTTTCCTTTTCAAAGGAGACTATTATGCAAAATTCTGTCACCTTAAAGATTTTCCTAAAGATCGAATCCTTTAAGTTCCTTCATGTTAGTTGATATATAAATCTCAAAGTCGAGTGCTAACAGAATGAAAAAAAAGGTGTCATCCATTACAGGTGAGCCAGGAGAACTATTGTTATTATTATTACTGTAGGTTTGTTCAACAGCTAAAGAATACGAGAAATGGAGAGGAGAATAAACCAAGGAAATAGAAAGAAGAATCAAGAATAAAACAAGACTGCATTTCCCTTAATAATCTGATAGATGCTGAAAGGCTGAAACAAAGCAGTCAGTAGGCAGCATGAGAGTGAAAGTGAAGACAAGTAAATTATTCTAAAAGCACTAATTTTTCATGTCGCCACTTCACTCAGAGAAAGCCCAGAGTGCGGGCAATACACCAGGAGCACTTGCCTATATCCAGTGCTAGTTCCACAAAAGTAAAATGACTTTGAGGAATACCCCGAAGTTTGGGAGTGTTCCTTCACAAAATGCAACCATCAAAGACAAAAAAGAAATGAACTTAAAAGAGTAGGAGAATTAGGCTGTGCAGGCCACAAGAACAGGGAAGATAAATAGAAAGAAATAAATGATGATGTAATCAACAAAGTGGGAGCAGAACCATCAAAGATTTTGCTCTGTTTCCCCCCCTAAATCTTATCATGGAGAGTGACCACCAAATCATGGGCATCATCCAAAAGCTTCCAAACGTCCAGATGTCCAGCCATGCTATTGCACTCCCTCATTATCTCATCCATGCTGTTGTACTTCTCTATAATCAGCTTCCTCCTCTGCAGTACGCAGGCTGCTATGGCGTAAAGTAGTAGATCATCTGTGGGAGGAGCCCTCAACCTCATCCTTCCCCAAGCAGACTTTCCGATACCAGCCCTGATGGCTGCTTGATCTGCCCACATTACCTCCCAAAGGCAAAGGGTCTGCTCAAAATTTAATTCTCTTCTGAACAGAACTACCACCATACGGTACACAAAAAAACAATCCTCTGCCTCAAGCTTCTCCAGATGCCTGTATAGATGTGAATCCTTGCCTTTTATGATTTTTGACACAATATTCAATTGTCTGCGAATCCCAACCTCATCAAGACGAAAATTATGACGAGCTTTTCGCATGAAACCCACAAAGCACCAGAAGGCTTCATAATCCTCTTCAATCACCGAGACAATTGGAGAAAGTAAATCACTCATTCCCTGACAGTACCCAATCTCAGAATCATATAATGCATAAGCTTCAAGGATGCCAACAAGGCGAGCAGCATGAAAAATCCCGCTAGGCTCTAGATGATCATAATCCTTCAGACCAACAGTCTCAGCTAATCGTCTTGCCTTGTGCTCAGATACAGAAGCCTGAGAAGGTGAATAGATAGTCCATTCAGTATTAGCACGAATGGCATCAAGGCGGATGATCCTTTGCCATGTAACAAAATCTTCTGCATGGGATCTCAAGAAACAATCTGACTTGTGGAGGGTAAAGTCAGAACCCTCAATAACCTTGTCTTCCATTTCTTCTGGGGTAAGGAAAGGCTGTGTCTCCTCGGGCTCATCAGAAGAATCTGAATCAGATGACTCAGTTTCAGGTTCAGAGATATTGTCATTGGTGATTTCAGTTTCATCATCCTCTTGCTCCACTAAAGTATTTGCAGAGAGAACAGTAGGGCTACTCGTTCTGTTACAGTCCTCACTAGTGGCGCTTGCTCCTTCAATAGAAAGGGAACCCCTCAAACTAACAACTTCTTCTAAACCAGGAGAGTCTATTACTTGACTAAGATCGCCAGAGTCCTCATTGCTGTCATTTCCAGAGGCCTCCTTCAACTTAAGACCTTTTTCCCCACATTTTAAACTTTGGCGGCACTGTCTACGTAGGCTTGCATACTCTTTTCTGCAACATCAATGCAGAAGACAACTGATGATGTTTAGAATTAAAACAAGAAATAACGAACAATGGACTATGGATTATTATGCATTAAAGGATAAGGAAGATGGAGTAACATATTTCCATCCTGATTATCTTATAAACAAGAAACCTACCTCCTTCGTGCTTTAATAACACTTCTTTCCTGCTTAGTACTCTTCACATCATAGCTGTGACAACAAAGTAATCAATTGTAGCAATGTAAAAGACAAAAAAAGATGCAGAATGAAATGAAAAAGCAACAGGAAATAGTTTTCAAGCATTGAAGTTATTAAAAAGAAAAAGAGCACATAAACAACTTTAGCAATGTCTAAAAGAATACAGATGCTATATACAGGCTACATCAAGTAATCTAATATAACTGCCACTGCATCAAATCAGAGGATGTAGAACCGAAAAACTGTCTATGTGACTTAGAAGCCACAAATTTGATCCAGCTTAACATGCATCAAAATCATCGGGGAAAAGCAAAAGATGTCAAAGAGGAACATGCATTTATACCCTGATTGAAATGAATATAGTAAATAATTTCTCAGGCAATGTCATAAATGAGGCAAGAGGCAAGAGTCTGGATGGTGCAGGTAGGCTGTATAGAAATTATCATATGAAAGAACAGCCATTCCATTCCTGAACTAACTCTTGTAATATTTCATCAACAGAAGCCTCTTTCATACTTTCAAAGACCATCTGTTGAGCTATCCTAAATCCTGCTCTCTCCTTGGCTATTTCTTGAGAAAGCTAACTGATATCATATAATTTATTTCCAGTCTTTATTTAACTTTATATATCTCATGAATTTATGCTTCCAAATGGTTTGGTAGCTTTCAGTTTTTCAAGACATTCGTCCTAACTAACTTGGATAACAATCTTACTAGAATGTGCACTAATCTCTATTTGAGAACACTTATCGAATGGCATGAGCAGAGTGAAAGAATATTCATTATTCAATCATCAACAACTTAAAAAAGTTTCGCTACTATAGACTGCTACACATGCACTTTGTGGACCTTTAAGAGATTTCTGTTAAGAATATATGACCAACATATCTAACAAACAATGGCCTTGACAACTATAACATTTAGTTATGATGAAATCAATGGCGATTCACAACTGGATTTTTATCTTCTTGCACATTGTAACTGTCTCTTGAACAACTTCTGCATTGGCAAAAGGAAACAAATCTTACAATTGAGACCTTTCAATTATTCTAACTCTAACCTCACCTGATTTAGTTCCACAGTATCACATGGTCAGATCATGTAAGATTGCATAAAAAATCTCCAAATCTGATGTTTTCTTCTATACACACAAATTAATGGAAAGACAAAATTTGTGCCTATCCTTTTCTCTCCTCACTTTTGTTTTTCATCCTTCAGGGACAAAAAATTCCAATGACAGAATGAAATAAAGATGATCCTTTCAAATGATTTTCTAGGCTTACTAAGGAATACATTTCAAGATAACCAAGTTTGTTCATCAGAAATGCAGCACTACAATCACATACCAGAATGGCAATCCATCAAAGCATTTAATCTATTAAGAAAAATAATCTCAATGCTCAAAACCTTAGATGAAAGAATATGGATCACACGAACAAACTTGGGTTCAGCGAACAAGCAATGCAAGCAAATAACCTAGAAGTGGTAAACAAGAAAGGCCAATGCATAGCACTCGCAACAATTTAGCTCTCATTGGCATGACATAATACAAAATATTTAATTATTGAACTCCAAAAACCTGGCAGGCAAAGATGTTGCATTAGAGATATGCAAAAGGCTTATCGGAACAGCACTCAGTAATGAGCCAAAGATGGAACTACTTCCACCTTCTTGATTACTACCACAACTAGTTTAGTTGGCAGAATAAAACATCAAAACAAAAGGAAATAATAAGCTTTCACCCAGTGAGTAAGGAGAATGTGGACTCAAATCATTTACAGAAAATGTGAAAGGAAGACAATTATTCTTATGAGATGTGAATGGCAAGAATAGAAGCCTAATGCTAGCATCCTAGGCAACATTTATGAATAGAGATGTGTGTAAAGAGGAAAAGCAAACCAATATCTAATTCAATTAAACAATCAAACTACTTGGAGAACTAGGTCCTTACACTCCAAGAAGGAAAGGCCAAACCTCCACTCGTATACTTGGATCAACACCCTGCACAAACATGAGCACAGGTCAGAAAACAGTCATGGATAATAGAAATTGGATAAATAATGGACAAAGACCATTCTAAATTTCTTTGAAATAGAATATTGCAAGATTATAGCTGCTTCTATAAAGTAACAGTCAGCAACATACCCCACTGCGAACTTTCTTCAAAAATTTGACTCCACCATCAGACAGCCTTCCATCTTTGTCAAAAAAACTCTTCCACTGTTTTGGTTGCAAGAGATTTTTCCTTCTCCTTCTAGACCACGGTGATTTAAGGCTGCCCCTGCAAAGAAAAAGGCATAGCATGTCATTACGACTGCAGAAACAATACTCAGCATAGAGCTGCTAGAATAAATGTAAGAAATTATATAAACCAGAAAATTGCAACGTTTGAGTAAATTCAGAAACTATATCAAGTCCTAAGATTCCAATCAAAGCTGTAAACTTTATTACAACCAAAATTACCCAGAAAATTAATTCCAATCACGAATCCGGAACAGAATGTCTGGAAAAAAAAGGTTTTTCTTCCCACTTCCGCAATGGTCTCCGGCAAAATCAATCTTAGAAAAATAAATAAATTTGACAAGAACAATTACAAATTCAGGGGGGTGGGGAAAAAAGAATTTTTCTAACGACGAACTTAAGTCCAAACATCTAAGTCTGACAGCTGGATTAGGCATCCAGTTGCCAGGAGTATTCATTAAATATTGACTCCATCCAAAAGAGAAGAGGCTCACAAGATGAAAAGAGGAGATAAATCAGGAGAGAAGCATTCTAAAATCCAGATTCAAGGAAAAAGGAAAAAATTTTACATACACAAGGATGCAAAAAAAAAAGGAGGTAGGGAAAGCGAAAATCATCAAGAACTAAAGGTAACCAATGGAAATGAGAAAAAGAGCGTGAGGAACTGACCGATCAGTAAAAACTGGTGAAGAGGACGAAGAAGAGGAGGAAGCAACAACTAATAAAACCGATCTCAAATGAATCCACGCCGAAGAAGAAGGCGGCGACGGCCGTGAAGAAGAAGAATTATTTGGAGGAGACGACGATGAAAATGAAGTGTGAGTCCGCCGCAGTGCCCTCATCGATTGTTTCTCTTGCATCAACATCTACTTACGATTAGTTATCTATCTATATCCTTACACAAAGTGCCTATCTTTTTTTCCCTTTTTCAATGCATCAACAGATCAAATGGATCAAGTACTTTTCCCTGCTGTCTATGGCTTTAATATTCAGCAAGGAAGATGAAGATGATTTAGAGGAAACTCAAAGAAACTTATTTTTCTTTTTTCTCGTTTTACCTACGCGAGTAGACGACGGTGGCGGCCAAGGCAAGACCGGCCATGGCCGTCACAGCGACAGCTATACCAACATTAGAAGGCTGTAATCGAGTCGAAGAAAGCCAAAATCCACCAGAAGCAGCACCACCTCCGCCGCTGGTTCCACCGCCGGCCTCTGCAAAGATGCTGTTGATCCCTCCTCTCCGACGACCATCACCACCGGAGAAGAAATCGAACATGAACAAGAAAAGAGAGAGCCCCACCAGTGCCCTATTCACTGTTCTGCCCCCCTTTTCCTTTTCCTTTTCCTTTTCCTCTTCCTCTTCTTCTTCCTCAGGCTCAGCCTTCTTCCTGCTCACTCTTCCCAAATCCCTCCTCAATTCCCACACCATTACCCAACTCTTTTAACCGCTTTTTCACTTTCTCCTTTTTCTTTGCTAGACCCTTTTTATTATTATTATTTTAAAACAAAATTTGGCTCATGATAATTAGAGTAATTAGAGAGAATTATAATCACCCTGGCTAATTAGTAATTAGTAATTACCATTACCAGCTAGTACTAAGTTAGGATTATCTTTTTGCTAAGATTATTTCTATCTACAAATGGATGACTCAAGAGATTCCAAAATCATGGTAGGCCCATGAGACATTTGTTAAGTGGGCCTTACTTTCCTTGGATCTTTGAAATTGATAAATTGATTTTGAGAATAAAATATTGTGAAAATTGTGAGAAATAATCACGTCTGGATAAATATTTTAAATTTTAATTACTTTTTTAATATTTCGAAATATAATCACTTTTGAAAATAAAAATACCTTCATTTTCATTATCCTTATTTGACTAAAAACAACGAAACAATTCTTTCTTTGTTTTATCATTATCCATGACCATGGATAATTGAGCATAAGCCAGGAAAGATCATTAGTGCGAGATTCAGGTTAGACCCATGTGAACCAACATGTAGGCAATGAACCAGCAATAGAAACAGATCGAATCGACGAGCATGTTGCATGGTTCCTGGAGCGAGTCCGAGCAGTAGCGGCTAGGTGCACTCCAACCCAAGCATGCCGCAAGCTCTCATTCTGGAGTGCTTGCAGACTGCAGGTGAGCAGCTTCCAGGCTGCTACAAGCAATTCCCAGTTGATGCTATTGAGGTCGCAAATCCAGTTCTCCACGAGTGGTATCATGTTCCACTTGTAGATAACAATATCGTTCCTTTGATAAACTAACATGTACCTTTATTTTATACACGGATTGTTTTGTATTTTTCATCTATTTTAAAGGTAAATTGATCTCAGAAAATATCTTCTTAAATTAAAAATTATACAACTTAAAACTATGTCTAAGATTTAAAATCTTCATCCCTTTTGGCACTATTATGAAATCGGCTACATGAATAAAAAGACATTATTGGATGAATATATTATGAATCGGGCAATTTGTATCTGATGACTAGTTTTTTGAAAATAAAAAATCAAACAAATTAGTGGAATGGAAATTGATCTCATCATACTATAATATTTTTCTTATTTCTATGTAACTCTAAAAGAATTTTGCAAGTTTTTAATTGATAAGATAAATATATGAATTAATTGAGTGATTATTTATGACTTATGACACTTATCATTATTATTATTATTTGTTAGTATTAATTTGTTTTGTTCTTAATGGATGATGGTGTGGTAGGCTCTTGGGAGATTATGGGACATGATGATTGTGACAAAATCAAGCCAACTACTGCTTTTGTACTACAAGGATAAGAATTTAAAAAAAGTATCATGAGACCCTTTTTTTTTTTCCTTTTTAAATTATTTATTTTCTTTGGGATGTGGTAGGACGTGGGTAGGCTGGGGTAGGGACCTTGTTTTGAAGATCAAGTCAAAGGAAAGTGTCAATTTGAGACTGAAATGAATGAAAGGACATAAAATGCTGACCAGAATGGGTTTTTTGTGATAAATGGTTGACTGGTAATTTGAGGGAGGACAAAAAAAAGAGGAAGAAGTTTGAATGCATTTCCAAGTCAAAATTAAGTGCAAAAGTTTAATAATCATCCATTTAATCTTTGGGTACAAACTATTGTTTTGTGTTTTCAAGCAGATGGGAAGGTGAAAATGAAGATTAAATGTTTGCCATTATTTTTAAGAGTTATTGCCTATTCTAATCTTCAAATTATATAATTTTAAAAGCTTTGATTCTTAAAGTTTTTTTTTTTTTTTGACCTATTTAGCCTTTAAACAATTAATATTTTAAGTCATTTTGATCGAATTCTTCACAAATTTCATTAAAATTTGGAGTCATTTCGGCTGATCTAGTTGATGTGAATCAAAATGAAGCCTGTGGGGTATTGTTTAAGGATTGGGTTGGTCAAAATGACTTTAAATTCTGATGAAATTTGTAAAGAATTCGATCAAAATGGCTAAAATATGAATTGTTTAAGGATTAAACATGCAAAAAAGAAAAAAAAAAAAAACTTTAAAGATCAAAACTTTCAAAAGGATATAGTTTAAGGATTAAATTGGTCAATAACCCTTCTTTTTAATTATTAAAACTAGTTTGAAGACATTATAATAACAATAAAAGTAAATCTTTTTTCTTAAATTTTTTCCATCTCTTTGAGAAAGGTCCGAAATTTAAAAATCTATAATTCAAGTACCAATCTTAACGCGTTTTGTACTTGTAATAATAATAGTAATTTAAATTCGTATGGTCCTTGAAAATAATATAATGTTCACTAATTTTAATTCGTTGTTGCCTATTTCTTATTGAAATCCTTAAAATTGTCAGTGAGTCATTAGTTTTGTTTCATAAGTTTTAGATAACACGTCATTCAAATGAAAAAAAAATTTCATTCCTAATTTGAAATATAAGAATATAGAAAGAAAAAAGAATTTCAAGATTCTCCTCCTCGATATATAAACAAACTGGTCCATAAAGGATGGATAGTTAACATAAGTTTAAATCGAACTTATATAACAACAGATTAAAAAGACTTGAAAAGAAACTCCAGTTAATTTGGGGGAGCCTTCAGATCAGATTCAATAATGAAGTGATCTTCACTTTTTTTAACCTTTTTTTTAACAACCGGAAATTTGGGGCGGGGGCGGCTTTGGGCCATACCCAGGACAGTACTACCATCCCTTTTCTTCTTTCTCTGCCATTGCCAAAGTGAGAAGAAAGGAAGGGAAAGAAATCACGGGCTTTTTTCTCTTTTTGGGTTGGGGAAGAGAAATCAAGAATGAGCAGAACGGGCACGCAACCCACCAATCTTACTTTAACATTATGGAGACGTATAGTAATTGATTATCATACGACATTCAAACAAACTTAGAATGGAAGCAAAATTATATATAAATATATATTTTAATGATATCTGAATCAATTTTTACACATCTCAACATTCTATTTATCCGGGTAATCACTTTACTTATTGCGATGTCTCTAAAGAGATAAGCAAAATTATATATAACTATTATAGAAACTTGCATAAAGGTTATTTAATAATAGCTGTATAAAGTTTGAAATAATAAAATTATATTTAATCGGTTATCTATCATCAGGTTAAAATAAAATTTGTCTAAAATTATAAAAAATAAGAAATATAGATGTATAATTTTCAATTACTTTTTAGAAAAACTCAATTAATTAAATTCATAATTTTTCCATCACTATTTATAAGTCATTGGAGCTAATTTTTATTATTACTAATTATAAATAATTATTGTTAGTTTATTAGGTAGTTGGCTGAGTTTTTAAGCTATCCATCTCTCTCTATTCAAAACTCTCTTCTTCCTTCAAATCTTAGTTTTGCAGCGAAATTAATCTATTAAAATTATATTAGTTAATTTTTTTCATAAAAATATTATCATATTAAAATTATTAATTTTGGGGGGAATTAAAATCTATAATAGAAAATAACATTAATCTTTTTTCAAGTTATTAGTAATCAATTACGTAAATATAAATTTCTTAGCAAAAAATAAAAGTAAATATAAATATTTTTAAAGATAAAGCGAAAAATTCAACCGATTCCTCTAGATTGAAACTAAAATTCTGTTTTACTATTTATTTTGAAGAAAAATCCCTAAATATTTTTTTTCTCAATCTTATAATTTAAATCCAATAATACTAAATATGAATTTTACTGCATGAATTTTTTTTTCCCATAGAAAGTTTGAAAATAGACGGAAACATATTAGATGAGTTAAATTGATATTTTAAAAAAATTTTGTGTTTTGAAATTAATGATAATCATATGACTAATTAAATTTGTTTAAAAGGAAAAATCAATCTTTTAAAAACCTATATAGATTAAATGACTTAGATATTTTGAAAATATATTATAATCATATGATTAATGAAATCTACCTAAAACATAAAATTATAATCTTTTATAAACCTATACCAATTAAATGACTTAAATATTTAGGAAATTTAATTTAATTAAATCTATCTAAAAAGAAAACTATAACCTTTTATAAAACCTGTACATTTAAAAATCATTTATGAACTGAAATTTTTAATGTTTATTTATCAAATTAAATTATTAGTAGTAATTCATTTTTCATATAGACCATTATTTTATTTGCAAAATAACAACATTAAAATATGTTAAATTTTATTTTTAGAATATGAAAATAAGTTAATAAACAATCTTAATATAATTAAAAGAGTACCATATTGTTCAATTTATCTAAAAAGGAAACATCTATCTTTTTAGATATAACTTAAATTCTTTCTTTTATAATAATAATATTATAATAAAAATTGTGAGTATATATCTCATGAAAATGAACTATTTATTCCTTTTTTTATATATAAATTTTCCTCTTTCAAATTTTTCAAAAAAATAACCTCGTCAATATTACATCACGTGACCACTCTTTGTCAAATGTTTTTCTTAAAATGATTTTGCTTTATATATATATATATATATAAATATTTATTACCTTTCCTATTCTACAAATAATTATTTTTAGGTTAAAAAAAAAAGGTATTTAACAAATACCATCGGGTCAAAAAAAAAGAGCGTAGTGGGCAAGGGGTGAAAAAAAAGAATGATGGAATAGAGAACTCACATGATGCCCAGGGAAAGAAGGGAACGGGAGGGAGACAAAAGACCGCCCATTAATGCCGGACCACATGCCTTTTTTTCCTTTGTCTAATGTAGTATTCCTTAAAGAAATCACATGAAATGAAAGATTGTGGTAAAATTTCATTGGCAGCACATACTAAGGTCCAGGCACAAAGTAAGTGACTTAGGTATATTAGGTAATTTTATGGTAAACTCTAACAAATAAGGGTTCACACGCTCCCCCTTTTAGGTTATGTTTAGGTTATAAATCAAAGGTTATGTTTTAATGGGATTCAGAGAGAACCTGACCTTTAACCAATGCATACAATGAGTCAATTTCTACGTTTTACAGGAATCAAAATCGTATCCTATACCAACTCTCATCAAGTTTATCAATGAGTTATATCCTGACGATAGGTATTAGGTATTTTTACTGTCATGGTCCCCCGTGGGCATGAATAACTTTGGTCAAGTTACTAACCATTCCATTCCTACTTTTCCCTTCTTTTGACTGGATTTAGAGTTAAAAAATGAGTTGGTTGTTTTTCTTCTAAATTAAATTAAATTAAATTTTATTATTATGGAAATAGATTTAATTTAAGGTTTTTATGCTCCAAACCTTATAGTCATGGGTTCGAGTCCCATGGTGGGTGGGTTTAATTTTTTTTTTTTTTTTTTTAAATTTCTATACAATAATTTTCTTTTTATTTGTATACAATATAGATTCGAATTACCATACATAATCCCGAAAGCAGGAAAACAGCATCATGATAAGCTGCCCTCTTCCTGCTCCACCCACATCCCAATGCCCAGGACTTTCGTTACATTATGCAAGTCAAAAAAAATGATGGTCCAAAAGATCATGATCTTTGGCTTACTATTTTTCTTGCTCCATCTCTCACACATGCTTCAGTGAAGTCTGCAACTCCAATGAGATGGATGGCCCCTTTTCACATCTGAATCATTACACTATAGCATGCAACAGAAAAAACCAGTAAAATTATAACCATATCTAAAACCAGCACCAGTACACAAAGCATTCTCCATATGGTCCCTATATTAGATCTTTCTTTTTCTTCCCTCATGAAATTAAGGACTTGAATTTGGTAACTACACGAGGAAAATTCAAAGTCTTTAATGAGCCCAAACCTACAATCTTGGTGGTCATTAGTGTTCTAGTTGAATGGCTAGCTAGTTTCCCATGAATGCATTTAGCCAAATTTGAGTAATTTACTTAAGTTGTTATAAAGAAGCACAATTTCATTACTCAACCTGTCTATATTGATGAGAAAGAAAGAATTAGCGTGACGATTTGGGCAGTCTTTAACAATGGTTTGTTAGGTAAACAACCTAGTTTAGACAATGTCAAATCTGTACATTTTTGGCAGCTCAACTTCCTAGCCTAAATTCATGTATTTAAAGCCCAAAGGCAGAGGAGGATTTTCACTTCAGAGGGCGCATAACCATTTTGATAATATATTACATTGTGGGTCTAAATCAAAATGGCAGGCCACAGAACAATCAGGGATGAGCGTGCGGGGGCAGAAATTGTGTACGGAGGTGAAGAGTGCTACCAACATTCAGTAGAGCTCCTGGAAGAATTGGGATTTCCCAAAGGAGTGCTTCCTCTCAAGGACCTGGTGGAGTGTGGGAGAGTCCAGGAGACGGGTTTCGTGTGGATGAAACAGAGGGCTCCATATGAGCATTTCTTTACCGGAAGTAACACCCTGGTGAGCTATGCTACCGAGGTGACTGCGTATATAGAGAAATGTAAGATGAAGAAGATGACTGGTGTGAAGAGCAAACAGCTTCTGTTGTGGGTGCCCATCGTTGAAATGAGCATGGAAGATCCAACTAGCAAGAAAATTCATTTCAAGACTCCAATGGGAATTGGGAAATCTTTCCCTTTGACTTCTTTCATGACTGAGGAGGAGAAAAACAACTACCTGGTGAAAGTCAATGAGTAGGAGAACAACATCTATACATATATATGATTTGGCTAGACCGACATTTTCTCGTTCATTTTCCTTTAATGCTGCCTATGTATGGCCATTAATACTACTTGTTATGTTTCTGCAATTATGTTAAAGAATTACAGAAAAAAAACAACGAAACCGAAGTGATTTTCCTGTCAATAATATTGCAATCCTTCCTAATATTAACTATGAGATGGGATTAGTTGGACTGCCATTCCCACTTGTTTGAATTGGTCTCAGTTCAACGTCATCAAGTTCTTCAAAGCAATTCACAGTCTGAAACTGTTGGATCAGTCTAACGGATTAATCCCAGTTTTCTTGTGTTTATTTTTTGACTCAAACCAAGGCTGCAAGACCGATTGAACAGAAATATATTGAAGGGCCTGGTCGGCTACTCAACTGTGGTAGTTGAACCTATCCCTTTGGCGCAACAACTGCAAGCGCCCACCACACACAATTGTGCAATCGCAACTTGACTATGATTGAGAACTTACATTGAATGAATGGCCTAAGTATAAACCAATTGACGAAAAACTAAAGATAATTTTCATATTAAAATCAAGAATTGAATAATTTTGATCTTTTATTAACTCATTGGTTAGAAATTTCTTCAATTTATCACCCACCCGTAATTCTCCTTGGTCTTGGACCTAGTTTACAAGCATTCAATTGAAAACAAAACCAAACGCACAACCCTACTAAGATAACTTACAAAAAAATTCTTTTTTACAAAATTAAATATCTTATATTTCCTTTTAAATTATCCAAAAATGAATTTTTCATTTTCTTAATTATGTTCTAAGAAATAAGTATTATAATTTAGAAATAAATTGGGTTAAATTTTTTTCTTAAAATATATATAAGTCTAAGTGAGAAATTCAAGATAGAGTATTACAAAAGAAATCATGAAAAATTTAGTAGAATAAGATAGGACTTATGCATGCATCGGGTTACCGTGAGAAAATGACCAATGACGATGAGTGTATTCCTTACTTTCTCCACCACTCGTCTCTCCTAGTCTGCAACCACGCGGTCCGAAGAATCTAACTACCAATGGCCGGAGCCTATTATTACGTAGGCTCCGCCACCCCTCTTTCTTCTTCTTCCTCGTTCTCCCTCCGTCACATCAAACGCTTATCTTCTTCCTTCTACTCCCCCATTGCTCTCCACGTCACAACCACTTCTATTGCCGCCGCCTCCACCACCCCATTAGCAATGTCCAACAGCACTTATCCTAATCCCCACCTTTCTCTTGAAGTAATCGGCGGAGGTCAAAACTCGTTCCTCCCTGCATTCAAAACCCTTCATCTTCCCTATACTCCTTACCCTGTTTTCGCTTCGAATAGACACGTTGAGACTATCTTTGCTGCCTTCTTTCGTTACACCCCTGACGTCAGATTCCGACGAGAGTGTCTCCGCACCAAGGATGATGGCTGTGTCGCTCTCGACTGGGTCGTTGGTGACCAGACCGGTTTGCCTTCCAATTCTCCCGTCCTCATTTTGCTTGTAAGTCTTCTTCCATAAAATCATGTCTCCCTGTTCCCCCTTTCCATCCATGTTCTTATTTTGTAAAATCAAAGTGGTGCACTGCTAATTATGGATATTTGCAGCCAGGTTTGACAGGGGGAAGTGAGGATTCTTACGTCAGGCATATGCTGATCAGAGCAAGGAGTAAAGGTTGGCGAACAGTGGTGTTCAATAGCAGAGGTTGTGGAGACAGCCCTGTTACCACGCCCCAGGTAGAATTCAACTGAACATCTAAATAAAAGTAGCTATCTTTTATGTAAATTTGGACACTTTATAGCTCAGTTTTAGTTTAGAGAACTTAGATTACAAGTCTTGGTGGTATAGTGATATCAAATTTACTATTTGCAGCAAAAAGAATTTGTCTTGGAATTAGTTGTTTAATCTCCATTGTGGCATATGATGATTGAGTTGTATGATTGGGAACTTATCTTGGACTATTATATTTTCTGTTTGCTGTAATTTCTTCACTGCCTGTTGAGAATAACATATTTAATCTTTGAATTGCGATAGATTCCTGGTTTGCTTACTAGTATTTTTTGCTTCAGTAACTAACTGGTTTCTGCAGTTCTATTCAGCTTCATTTCTGGGGGATATGTCAGAAGTGGTATCTCTTGTCTGTGATCGGTACCCAAAGGCCAATGTTTATGCTGTTGGTTGGTCTCTAGGCGCAAATATTCTTGTTCGATATTTGGGTCAGGTATTGCAGCTAATCTAATCTATCTTCTAGCTTCTGGTTTCAATTATTTTATTTTTTTTAGATTGTATTATCAATGCAAAAGACCATGAACCACTGCTTGAGCATCATAACCACTGTTTTTTTTTTTTAATTCTTTTCATGTGTAATCTTGTTTGACTTTGTTGAGATGAGCCAGTTTCTATTGGGTCGTCATCTATGTTCCTATGCTCTCTTGGTACTTCAAGGTTTTGAATACTGTATGTAGAGAGTTAAAAATGGTAAATCGCTACTAAGATTATATAAGAGCTGTTGGATAGGAGTTCTGTTTGATGCAACTGGAGCCTTTATGCATACACATAAGATTTTAATAAAAGCAAGGAATGGAAATATTGGCTGAAGAATCCATTTTCTCAGTACAGAACCCCTTCTTTCCAATATTCCTTCTGCAGGTTAGCTATTTAATGTGCAAGTCATTTAAATAGTTGATGTATGATAGCCCTACTTACTGCCAAAAGCAAAAACTTCTAATAAGAGATAAGTGTTATTCTAGAGGTTACATTGTAGAACCTTGTCATGTTCCTTTTTAGATTAAAAGTACAGGAGACTGAGTATAGTTTACACTGCCTTTGTTGATGTATTCACTATTTGGACAGATAGTTAATATGTCAGTTTCACACATGAAATTTTAATGCAATTTTTTTTAACTCCTATGATATAAACTTCTTTTGTTGATGCACTTGTGTGAAGAAAATGTGAATTTATTTATTAATCTCTTATAGATGTCCAACTCATCTTGATAGTAACATGTTTGTGTTGCTGCAGGAATCTGGTTCATGTGTTCTCTCTGGTGCTGTGTCACTTTGCAATCCATTCAATTTAGTTGTTGCAGATGAAGACTTGCGTAAGGGCTTTAAAATTGTTTATAACAAAGCTCTAGCAAATGGACTCCGCACAATTTTTAAGAAGTAACTTAGAAATCATTTTGATTTTTCTTTCAAAAATGCAACAGTTTCACAGTTACAATTAATTTATTCTTTTCCTAATTGCTTCTGAAGGCATGCTCCGCTCTTTGAAGAGATTGGAGGAGAATATAATATTCCATTAGCAAAAAATGCCGAAACTATTAGAGAATTTGATGAAGCCCTTACACGAGGTTTGAATTTCTTTAAACCTGAATATTGATGCTGTACGGTCTTTTACTGTCTGCTTTAAGATCGTTCTTTCTTAACAAGTGCAGTTTCATTCGGATTCAAGTCTGTGGATGACTATTATGCAAACTCCTGCAGTGCAGATTCTATAAGGAATGTGCGCATCCCTCTGCTTTGCATCCAGGTTTGGATCTCCTCCTACTAAATTTATCATATTCTTTGAGAGTTTGGTGAGATACTTTTATCTGGTTTCTCTCTTAAAATACATATGTTTCTGGAGTTCAATTATGACACTTTGAAATTGTTTACAGGCAGAAAATGATCCGATAGCTCCTTCAAGAGGAATTCCTCGTGAAGATATCAAGGTGAGTCACCTTATCCAGTCTGTTGATAATTTTATCTACTAGTTCTGCTTGTTTAATTCTATCTATTGAAGTTTTTTGATTCCAGTGTTAGATGAACCACTTCAACTTTTATGTTCATTAAATTAATATTTTTGATTAAGCCAAAAGGGTCCCTATCCTAATTTTGTTCTTTGACCTTTCCTGAAAAGTGTAAAGGAAAAGGATAAGGACTAAGGAATATGACCCTTCGGATTGGTTCTAAGAGTTGATACAGGACAATGCTGAGTCTTGACATAATCTTCTGCCTGTGGAATGGCATGACATTTACAGGAGAATGGTGAAAGAGAAAAAATTTCATATATCAGGGTCTTAGACATTACATTAAAATGATTTGAGATTGGTAAATGATCTGGTTCCAAATAGCATATAACAAAGTAGTTGGCATGTGTAACTTCTGTAATGAAGCCAAACAATATTTGCTCGAATGTTACTGTTCCTCTCAGTTCTGATTTTGTTGCATGTTACCTCAGGAAAATCCAAACTGTTTATTGGTTGTCACCCCTCAAGGTGGGCATTTAGGCTGGGTGGCTGGTGCTGATGCTCCAAGAGGATGTCCTTGGACTGATCCTGTGATAATGGACTTTCTTGAACACCTGCAGCAAGCCTCCACTGCTGCATCTGGTAATGATCAGCAACAGGTCAGAGACAATTTTAGAACTGGAGGCCTGCTACACCTTGAAGTATAGCAAGCGAAGGTATTCAAACCCGCAGTTTCTCAGATGATTTGAATCGCTTCGGTGAAGTCGATGCCATTGCATCCATCTGAATATAGTAATTTAAACGTTCATTTTTTTGTAAGTTCAAGATTAGGTTATTGCTTAGCAGGTTTGATCAAGTAAAATATGTATTCAAGGTATCTGTTGATTATAATTTGAAAGAAATGAATAGTGGGTGGCTCTTTCTTTTGCCTATTTCAGATGATGACAGTTTGTTTGATCATGAGATTAACCAAATTTCTTGCAAACAGGCAGTTTGCCGGTGACCCCATTCTTTACTCAAACAGCTAGTTTAAAACCAGGAAATGTATCAGTTACCAAATTTTGATATCACAATCTTCTTCCTCCAAACCAAAAGAAGACTGTTCTAAGCTTTGGTCCCCGATCCCACTGGGGAAGAAAGATTTTTATCTAATCTAGCGTGCCAAGATGATCGCAATTTCCATGAGTATTCTGGAAGTGGAAGATGAGTTTGTGGCTCGTCCACGTGGAAATTCAATGTCTTCAAGTGTATGTCCATGACAAGACGTGGATAAAGATAATTTAATCACATTTAAAATGCTTCTGTTTCTAATGGCAAAAGATTTAATTAAATGGTCAAGTGGGAATTGTGCGACTAAAAATTTTGGTTTCAATCTATAAAATATTACTACTCTTTTAATATAAAATGATTCCTCAGGTCTCGAATAGCTCTTTTTTTTAAAAAAAAAAAAAAAATTTATTATTTTTACTAATAAACTCTTTAATAAGGATTTGTATCCACTACTTAAAACTATCCCTGTTAATTAAATTAACAAAGAAAAAAGATAAAAATTAATAACTTTATCAATAAACATTAAATTTAACTAGTTTAAAAATATAATAATACAATTATAAAAAAAAAAATGAAGAATAATAAATAAATAAATCCGGCAACAAATTGATGATAATATGCTGGATCTGGTGGCAGAGGGGTATTAATTTATTAAAAAAAAAAGAAAAGAATATACCATGTGATGTCCTCACTGTTAAAATGTAATGGTATTAATTTATTTTTTAATGGATTCATAATAGAGGGGTACTGTAATAAAAGATTATACATTACGTTACTTTAATATTAATTATGTATTTTTTTCTTTAAATCCTTTTTCTTTTTTAGTTTTTTCCTTAATTAATTAAATAGTCACCAAATTAAAATTGTCATCGTCAATGTCAACGTCTTTCATAAGTAATATACCACATGACACGTTGAATTTTTTTTTTTAATTACATTTTAAATTTTTTAGTTTTATTATACTTCAACTTCAAAGTGATAATAATAATTCTTAATACAAACTAAATACCATTTAAATAATAAAAAAACTCCATTTAATTTATTTAAGCGAACATAAAGGTAACATACTATGAAATAACATTTTAAAATATAACGGTACAAAAAAATAGGTTTCATGTAGAATATAATATGAAAATAACTACAATTAATTATAATGATTTTTTTTAAAAAAAAAATTGAATTTTTCTAAAATGTAATTGAAAATTACATGCAAATATCTCTTTTTTTAATATTTTTTATTTTATAAAATTTTAGTTTGAACGGGTGATAGGTGACAAGTTAAATTACCCCTTTTTTTTTTAATTATAATTTTACTATTTTATACTTCATACAATAATTGTAAATTACTTAAAGAGTATTATGCGGTTATTGACTACCCTAATTATACTTTAAAAAAGAAGGCATCGAAAGAGGAAAAAGATGATTGACATTCACAACAATTAAAAGCTTTTACTTTATTAAAGGAGATGAATGAGCAAGACATTGATGATTAGTGGTAAATATATGGGGATGAGTTTTTTTTTTCTTCATTTATTTTCTTATTATGAAGTTTAATTAATAAAAGACATATATGGGGATGAGTTTTTTTCTTCTACAAGCGAACTCCTCTCTGGGTAGTATTCAGATTTCGGCCATGGGATGTGAACAGGTCGAGAAGTAAACAGCTTTCCCACGTTCATATATTAATCTTCTGTATGTATGCATAGAGAGTTCAACACTGAATTGTCTACGAATTTTTGGATAAACATGGCAACTTTGCAACGTGCCAAATTAGGAACTGTGATTCATCGAATATGGTCACTTTTGATCGTAACAAATTGTTTTTTTAAAATCATCTTAATTAATGTTCTAATTTAAAATAAAAAAAAATTATTTAATGTTAATTAAATTAAATTAAATTATGACCGCATGTCTATATACATTTGGTTAATATAAAATTTTTCTTAAAATAATAAAAATATTTTATTTTATTTTTAAAATGTCTATAACGATAATGACAAGATTCTATGAATCATTTCCTAATTGGCAAATGTATTCTAAAATTTTTCCAACTTCTCAAGAAGAAAATAAGAGGAAACGTCATATTTTGGCCTTTGACCAAATATTTTCTAACTCCATCTATGGTATATATACATATATGGGGTTACATTACATATACACAAAGCCCTCGTCAATCTCTTCTCTTCTCTCCCAATCTTTCCTCCTCCTCCTCCACCTTCTTGTTTCCCCCGCTATACCGGAAAATGGCTGATACCGGAGTCAACCCCAATGTGCTTTCCTCTACCAAAAAACGGCTGGGATCCGATGACAACTTCGACCTTGATGATGTTAGCAAGTCTAAGAAACTCTGGAAGCCTTTATTTGATGATCCCGCATCCGCTCTGGCCAATGCCCGCCACGAATTTGGCGAGCACGGCGGCGTTAACATGTCCATCGAGGCTTCCGCTACCTTTACGGTTATGGAGCCGGAAACCATGCGCAGAATGTTCTCCGGCGAACTCGGTGCTGACAGGGATTTCTACATCTACAGCCGCCATTTTAATCCGACGGTTCTTAACCTCGGCAGACAAATGGCTGCTCTTGAGGGCACCGAGGCTGCCTATTGCACCTCCTCCGGAATGTCCGCCATCTCCTCTATTTTTCTTCAACTTTGCAGTTCAGGCGATCACGTGGTGGCTTCGAGAACGCTCTATGGTGGGACCCACGCCCTGTTGTCTCATTTTCTGCCGAGGGCATGTAAGATAAGCACCACATTTGTGGATATCAGGGATCCCGAGAAAGTGAAGGAAGCGATTGTCGAAGGGAAAACCAAGGTTTTATATTTTGAGTCCATCGCAAACCCTACCTTAACGGTGGCGGACGTTCCCAGACTTTCTAGAATAGCCCATGACAAGGGCGTGAAAGTGGTGGTGGACAACACCTTCGCTCCGATGGTTTTGTCGCCGGCGAAACTGGGTGCTGACGTCGTTGTCCATAGCATCTCAAAGTATATTAGCGGCGGGGCCGACGTCATCGCAGGTACACTACTTACCATATTTGTTTGGTCCCGACTTTGATTGTCCTATGGCACCCTTCTTTTCCATCTATGGTACGCGTGTCCGAGAAACGGTTAAACTTTGAACAGTTCCTGATCGTATGATGACTCAGCCATTTAATTGATTTCACTGTCCAACTACGTATAAACTTCCAAAACTAGATGAAGACGTTAATGGTTACTGGTATTTTTTCCAGCAAGTAATGAATTAAAATCAATGGTAAAATTAATTGTTGAGTTTGTCCTGATATTTCTCATGCATAATTACTCGTTAGTGTCCGTTTAATTCACTAATCTTTTATTTCAAAGTGGTCGTATCAGTCTTTGTGATTTATTTTTTGGTGCAAAATTAAGTAATTATCTGTCTCTGATAGCGGATTCATATGAAAAATTATCATTATAATTAATCATTACTTTGAGAGAGTCTTTTTTTTTCTTCGGATTAGGATAAAAACCAAACTTGAAAAGAAGGCCGATTCGATCGGTGGATATTCTGAGTGGGTAGATGGGGTCTATTCCAACATTAATTAATTGTATTATTATTTTTGTGAGTGATTAGGCCATAAACATGGGATTTGATTTGTTAACTATTGAATCATTCGATTAGTGTTCAATAGTGTGGTGTAGTTTTAATTAGATTCCACAACAGTAAGATTCGTCAGAACCCCATCTTTATCAGGTATCTAAAGTTCAATCCCAAAAGTTTTTGATCGGATTCAGAGAAAAAATCTGCACACATTTTCCCTTCTCCCGGGAAAGTGTTCCATTAATTTTTGACACAAAAAAACACTCAGGGCTTCTTCACATGCAGCAAGAGACATAGATAGGTTTTTGGTAGTGGTGGTGGGGAGTGTCTCTCTCTCGTTTTCAGGAAAATTAATGTCATCTTTTTTTCTTTTTCTAAAGTGGAATCTGCAGTCGTAAGACATGTTGGGATGTGGCTTCAATCAGCCATGTGATTTGATGTTGTCCTTGCTACCATGGTGTCGTCTTTTCCCCCTCCGGACCTCTCCTCCGTCCACAAATACTCCCTTTTAAATCTTTCACATGATTGTTTACTTTGTGAGAAAGTTTTGTATGAGATACTAGGACAAGAGGCGAACAGTGTTACCAATTAACGGAACTCAAATTATTTGATTGATTTTTAAATAAATTATTATTGAATAACTTAATTCGTCTGATTGTATTTTTTAAAAATATCAAGTCAACAATTACTCGATTAAATTAATATGGGCAATTTCAGTACTATGCCTTTTCTATTGGTCATAAATAGGTTTTAATTGAAATTCTATTGAGTTAAATTTCGATTTCTGACTTAATAAGAAATGAATTTAATTGAAATAAAAAAAAATTGAATTTTAGCTTAGTAAAATTTTAGTATATAATCAGTTTTTGGCAAATTGAATAGTATAGTATTCAATTTGACCCTCTTAGAATAAGGTTCGAAGGATTAAATTATTCAATAGTAATTTGTTCGAGGATCAACATGATTAGAAGAATAAGTTAAGGATCAAAACTTAAAACTGATTAAAAATTAGGTCCTTAAACATCCAATTATATATATTTTTGGATTTTGGACCCTTTTTTTTTTTTTTTGTAAACTTAATATTTATTATTGGATCAGGATCAGTAGTGTATATATATTGCCCTTGAACAGGTGCGGTGTGCGGTCCAGCAAGCCTGGTGAATTCTATGATGGATCTACAACAGGGTTCTTTGATGTTGCTCGGCCCGACAATGAATGCTAAGGTGGCCTTTGAGCTTTCAGAGAGACTTCCACACTTGAGCTTAAGGATGAAGGAGCATTGCGAGAGGGCATTGGTGTACGCAACCAGGATGAAGAAACTTGGTTTCAAAGTAATATACCCGGGTCTTGAAGAGCACCCTGACCATTCCCTGTTGAAGTCCTTGGCAAATAAGGAGTACGGTTATGGAGGAATCCTGTGTGTGGACATGGAAACCGAAGAAAGGGCTAACAAGTTGATGCACCTTCTGCAGAACTACACAAAATTTGGGTTCATGGCAGTCAGCCTTGGCTATTATGAGACCCTCATGTCTTGCTCCGGAAGCAGCACGAGCAGCGAAATGAACGCAGAAGAGAAGGCATTGGCTGGGATATCACCTGGATTGGTGAGAATGTCTATTGGTTATATTGGGACACTGGAGCAGAAATGGATGCACCTCGAGAGGGCATTTATGAAACTGCAGGGCGATCCTAAATCAGCTTTAAAATTAAACTAAATAAAGATGTTTTTCTCCCCAATGAAATAGCAATGTAAAATGCTTATATATGGCTTTTCTTGTTGGACAATTATGAATAACAACTATATATATATATGGACCTCTGTTTGTATATGCGACTAATGAGAAACTATAGTTATAATAATTTGAGATCATGTTTTGCCCTGTTTTGTTTGGGCTTTGTGCATGGACTGTTCGCAGAAACCCATGTAAGAACCCTACCCAGTCTCTCACAAATTATTGATCCATGGAGACACGAGTGTGTTCATCATGAAAAATGAAGCGGTAAAGAAGCTTTGCTCGACTAAATCAAAGTAACGAACCTGATTTATCCTCTACTCTAAAATTTTTCCCTTGATCAAATTATCTAGATACGTACCAATGAAAATTCAAAAATATTATTATTATAATATTTTAAGGATCGATTTCTATATATCTCAACATTTTATTAATTTAAAAGATATTAGTAAAATTCAAACTTAAACTTGCCAGCCACTCCACCGTATCCCTTCCAAAAATATTACTGGAAACATCTCGTGAAGTGTGGCACTCTTTCTTTGTGATATGAGACTCCCATTTTCCAGTGAGTAATACAACTTTGCAAATACATACATACATATAATTCCAAACACTTGTAGAGGTATTACTCCATTTACAATTTCTATTTGCTATCTTGCATGAATATTTTTATAAGCTCAAATATTGAGTGCTAACTTCGAACATGTTCTCCTAGGAAGAGCTTTAACGTTGAGAGGATATGCCATTTCACAAGAGAGCTTCAGCACCTCCGTGAGGCTCACTGTTCTCTGACCACCGGCCGCTGCAATCCAAACAAACTCGTGCAAGAGTGTTGCTACCCAAAAGCTCACCGTGGTCAAACCCAGTGCCTTACCGGGGCAACTCCTCCTCCCGGAACCGAACGGTGCCAGCCTCAGGTCAGAGCCCATCACGGAAAACTCCAAGTCAACCGAGTCCGTACTCGAGAACCTTTCTGGTTCAAACTTAAGTGGGTCCGACCACACCTGTGGGTCCCGAGCAATGGCCCACATATTCACCATTGCAGTTGTCCCTGCGGGTATATGATGCCCATCTATTACAGCGTCGGTTATGGCCAAACGAGCCCACGAAAGCAGTGGACCTGGTGGATGCAATCTCAGTACTTCTTTTATCACTGCTTGAAGATATACCAATAACTGAACATCGGATTCTTCCACCGCCCTTGTTTTCCCGACCACCCTGTCAAGCTCCTCCTGCATTCTTGACTGGATATCCGGGTGAAGAACCACCCTGGCAAGCACCCATTCAATCAAGACTGCCACCGTATCCGTCCCTCTAAAAATCATCTCCTAATTACATTCAAAATGAAGATAATTAAAATCACAAAGAAAAAATTAAGGAAAAGTAACTAATTCTTTTACTTACCCAAAGGACGGCGATCATATCAGAATCCGATAACCTGTTGGGTGAGCTTAAAGAGAGTAGAACATCTACGAAGTCACAGTTTCGGTGACACGTTAAAGATGGTTGGGATCTATGTTGAGAGATAATCCGTGACACAAATTGTTTGACTCTGGGCACAAGTTTATCACATCTTTGACCAATCTTTTGCAAGTCCAAAGAAGCAAGCCAAGGGAGGTGATCAGCCCAATTAAGCTGTCCTAATAAGTCGTAACCTTCTTGCACGAGCTCACTTAGTTCATCCAATTGATGATAATTATTGGATGGACCAAGTTCATATTCTCGTCCGAAAACTAAACACATCATATTGTTTAACGAAGCTCTCTTTAGGATGTTCCGAACCTCAAATTCATCGAGACTTGCCATGAGAGATACCATTTGAGAAGCCAACTTTCGTCTCGGAGCTTCCGATGAGTTGATTTGCTTCGGGGAAAAAAGATGAGCGGCTGAAATCTTTCTTAATGTTCTCCAATATAATCCAAATGGGGCGAAACCAATTGCTCGGTTGAACATTAAACTATAAGCCGACTGCTTGATGGGACGATCAGCGAAAACTGAACTGTTTAATATTTCTTTGGCCACATCAGGATTACATGTTACGATGACTCGGGTGTCTCCGAGGCTAAAGGCCATGAGCCGCTTTGCATTCAGTGACTCGGCTACGGCTTGGAGGCGCTGATGAGGGAGAGCCGTAGACATGAGGTTCATGCTTCCAAGAAGTGGAACTCCCCGTGGCCCTGGAATAGGAGTAGTAGTTGTTCTGATGATTCTACTTTTCCTGCAGTAGAATTTACCCCAAGCATGGCCACCGGGATATGCCCAATAGAGGAAAGCAAATGATAGCCAAAGAAAGCACATAAATAACAAGAGGAAAGTGATGTTTTCAGGAGATAAGACGTTGCATTTGGAGGTGAGGTATAGAAGCCATAAGCTCTCAGAAGTAAGCATTTTCTAGCCCGTGGGATGACTATGATCTGGTTTAGCTAAGCTAGCAATATGGTTGAACTCAAGAATTTGCTTAGGTTGTGAGATTTTGCTATATTTGGTTTATGCCATGAAGCTGAATATGATGGCTTTTATAGACCACGGAAATTAAAAATTTTTAAAGTAAATGAAAGTACTTATAACCCACTTTTTTTTGTTTTTTTCTTTTTCTTTTTCTTTATTCCTTTAATGTACAAGTAGTATATATACCAACTAATTAAACTTACTTAAGTACCTTACTGAATATTGATACAATACAATATATACAGCCATTTTGTACTTCTCGATACATGGATGGGGAAAGCTGAAACATCAACGGAGCGCCACAGGTTTCTGCACCAACGATGGTTTTCTCTAGTAGTGTTGTTTTCCGTCTAGATCAGATGCAAAAAAAAAAGTTGCATGCTGACGTTGGCCTTGTTTCGTAAGCCCTACACTTTTTGTTGTTTATTACTCTCCCACATGTGATGTGATCCTTCAATTCAATTCCATTCGTCCCCATCTCTATAGGGTTTCACTCTATATGCAGATCAGAAGAGATAACTAGAATTAGATAGGGTTCTTATAATTGTTCATTCGAATTCTTCTAGTGTGAGGTTCTTAATTTGATGATTCAAGATATATTTTATATATATATTAGGGAACAGTACTAAATAATTGTTCAGAACATTTGTAACGTGTCCAAAGTACAGCAGGTTTATTGGATTGGTGTCACGCCATGCAACTATATAAGCTAAGCTATATATATATATATATATATATATATATATATGTTAATGCAGGTTATATATGAAGAAGTACTGCAACCAGACTAGAGGGTCGGCAAGCTCTGTTGGCTGGGGAACACTTAATTTGGGCCCTTTTGCTTGTAATTAATCGGTTGACTGTGACAAATCATCTTTCCCTTGTAACCAAATTCCAAAACTGCTACTGTGCCGATTTCAAGTCGAAGTTGACAGTTCGTTTCTGATTTCCTGTGATGAAATCGTCCTCTTCCGATCTTCGGTGGATCTAAACGCAAGTACTCCAGCAAAACAAAACATTAATTAATTACAAGAGAAGAAAATGCCTGCCCCGGTCAAAAAATATTTGTTCTTGCAAAGATGACGCAGCCATAGTGCCATAAATCCAAATCATTAATTAATATTTAATTTTATGTGTGTCTTTACATGTGCAAATTGCAAATTATTAGCAATACTAAATTATTATTAGTGGTAGTACTAGGTTTAGTATTAGGTTTTCTTATCATTAATTATTTTATATATAATCGAATCTTATCACGATCAGGGGAGATCGAATGATATATATGGTGTTAATTAAGAGTTCTAAGGAGCCATTATGATGCCTCTTATAGATATTTTGAATATAGGGCATTCAATCTCTTCTAATTAATTAAGGAACATGTTTCGTGTGGTTCTTCTTTTCAAAGAATAATAAGCAAATTAAAGTGATGTCGGAATGTAATAGAAAACTAGATAAATAGAAATTAAAATTGGATAGAGAAACAAATTGTTTTCTCGATATGATTATCAAAATCAAACATAATAATAGTTCCCTTATAACGAGACCCTAAAACAACTTATATAGGGTGTTAACCCTAAACCTAATATAAACCGTAAAGGGTGGTGTTAACCCTAAATCTAATTGCAATAGGAAACGCAAAATTATGAAAACAAAAACTGCCTAAAAACTTAAAGGCATCTAAACGGCTCCGAATTTATCAATTATAAGTGCATCATAAAGTGTTTGTCTGATCATAGTATATGGTAGAAAATATTTAATTAGTGCAAGATCATCAGCGCAAGCTTGTGGTCTTATCATATGTTATACTTTGTTGGAGATGATTTTTGTGTTTACCAAGTAAATTGTGCACTCAATGGATAATCTAGTGAATCAAGTTTCATCAATATTTATAGTCGGAAGTGGAATCAAGTACTGCTTAATGATCAATTATGTGAGATAATTAACCTGCTGGCTGGCTAGCTAGACACCATGGGGTTGCTCCAATTGTTGGAGCATGCCTAGCTATCATTTCCCCCAGGACCAGATCTAAGAAAATTTTCCACAAAAAAGATAGAAAAAATTAATGTTCTTTGTCTGTTTAATTATCCCGTAAGAAAAAGCATTTTAACTTTGACCAGTATTTCTTCTCATCATTGAAAGAAAAGTTTACCTGAGTGGAATATGTGTGTGTTTGAGAAAAGCTATATGTTTTTCCGGAGAAATGGATCACTTTGTTATTAGACTAAAATCATATTTACTACGTACGAAATGAGGGAGAGATTGAGATATAAAAGATTGAAATTTAGAAAATAAAGTAGACTAAAATGATATTTACTACGTACGAAACGAGGGAGAGATTGAGATATAAAAGATTGAAATTCAGAAACTCTAGACAAAATTAAACTAACACAAAGCCGCCTAACAAGTGACGGGACAAAAGCATCATCATCATGTATAAAAGAATTCCTCCAAAACCAAATAGAGGATACAAATTCTCCAAACAAGAAAAAAAAAAAAAGATATGTGTGGAATTAATTAATTAGCTTATTTCTCTACTCCACAAATTGCCTATTAATTCCATAATCGAAATGATTACAAGCTAATCTTGACCATCTCTTTTGACTTGGATTAATCCAATATTATATATTCCACATTCTGAACCAAAAAAAATTGAAGTGGGCAATCGAGTTTTCAAGTTCGAGGAGGTGTCCACACACTTTGCAAGTGGCTTCAACATGAAAACCAATATGGTCTTAGATAAAGAAAGGAATGCACTAACTGGGAGTACTAAGTTATAGATTTGTATCCCTTTCATCCTACCTGTGATGGGTAGGTTTTTGGGCATGTATGGCCTGTTCAGCAGACCACTACGAGTTTTATATGCCAAAATGAAGCTATCCATGGCCAATGTAAGGACTGCAGACTGCAACTCTTGCCAGCCAAAGGAATAACATAATCATACATAAACACATGATTCTTCTTTCTAACTTTTGTTTGTGAATTTAATTTTATATATATATATATATATATTTCTTTATTTATTTATATAATGAAGATTCGATTCAAGTGCAAATGGTTTGCTGCAGCTTTCTTTTACAAAGTTGATCAATCTTCTTCTACATGATTGGCCCTCCCATCTGCATCTTCAAAAGAAGAATGAAGGTGCAGCTTTATTTAACAAAAAAGAGACCAGTTCTTTATAGTTAAGCTATAATGCCAGCACAAGTTGTGGATAGGGATTCAACTTTTAACAACTCTTGGGGTTGTAGACATTAACATATGAACAGCATTCTTTAAATGATCTTCCTAATACACCCTTTATTGCATGAACTAATGTCACTCTTTTTTTTTTTCTTCTTCAAATAAATTTATAAACTAAACTTTTAAAGCATGCATTTCATCGATATTTTAAATATTTACAAGTGTATGGATATATGCATAAATAAGAATTTATTATAATAATGTAGTGTTTGCCGTAATCTTTATCGACAAAAGAGATTGAGTTTAATTTATACTATATAATAATTAATTGAAAGACAAGAATCAAAGCTAGAATAGAGCTTGGAAGTTAGGTAGTCTAAGGCATTGGCAAGTTGGATAAAAATATGCTACCATTATATAAATATGTTCTTATGGTTCATGTGTCCATATAAATATAGTCCTTAGTGCAACACCATCCAATTCTATCATAAAGTAATAATTTAATTCTAGTAAAAGTCCTTTCCTTCTAACTTTTACCCCTTCATGCATATTTCTCGATTTATATCCTATTGGATTAAGGAACCTTTAGTTCAGTAGGAAGGCATGCCTTCGAAACTTTCCTTTAATCAAAGTAATAATTTAATTATTAAAATATTTTTTATATTTCTATCAAATTCTCTCTGCTAACACCTCACCAAACAAGCTCTAGGTATTAACACAAGGAATGTACATAGGTTATATAATGTAGATTTATATTTATTGACTCATAATATCTAAAAATTTCTCATTAAATTTAATTTAGTTATACTTTTGTCGGCCCCAAAAAATAATTTCTTTGATTCCCCCCGCCCTATTATAAGAACTAATTTTTCAACCTGCTTCTTTATTATTTTCGTTGTAAACTTAAATGTTTATCATTTAATGTTCTTAAATTACATTCTAGCATTAATATAATTTTTTAATTATAATAAATATAAATATAAAATTTTAATTAGTAAAATTACCAATATTAATACAATTAAATTATTTCTTAATTATAATTACACCACTATTATACTGTAAACCAAGTATTTGATTTTTTTAATAGTGGAAATTAGACCTTGAAAGCATTGTATATCGAATCACGAGAGTGGACCTAAATGGGCTGATTGAATTATGTGTTGTGGGCTCAAAATAGGCTGAAGCTGTTAAAATCATTTGATGCTGGCGGCTCATACCAAACTGGGTTAGCTGGGCTTTAGGCATATTTCGTTTCTCCACTAGAAAACCCTACAAATAAAGTTCAGCTTTGTGACAGTGCTGCGGGGCTTAGGGGAGAAGAAGCTCTGAGAGAAAAGAAAAGAGAGAAGATGCAGATTTTCGTCAAAACCCTTACCGGCAAGACCATCACTCTCGAGGTTGAGTCGAGCGATACCATCGACAATGTCAAGGCCAAGATCCAAGACAAGGAAGGTCTGTAATCGGATTTTAATTTGGCTTTCCACATGTTTTTCTGTATGGGTTTTTGTTAATGTCACTGAATTGATCATCTTTTGTTCCAGGAATTCCTCCGGACCAGCAAAGGTTGATTTTTGCTGGAAAGCAGTTGGAGGATGGCCGAACCCTTGCAGACTATAATATCCAGAAAGGTTACGTTTTGCGTCCTTCCACGTGGTTTCGTTTCATTAATGAGTTTTGCTGGGAGTATAATTTTTTTTTTATTTACTATTTTCTTGCAGAATCAACTTTGCATCTTGTTCTGAGGCTCCGTGGTGGAATCATTGAGCCATCTTTGATGGCTCTGGCCAGGAAGTACAACCAGGACAAGATGATTTGCCGCAAGTATGTTAACTCAAGATTTT
Source organism: Parsonsia alboflavescens (assembly GCA_028571225.1). Lineage (NCBI taxonomy): Eukaryota > Viridiplantae > Streptophyta > Magnoliopsida > Gentianales > Apocynaceae > Parsonsia > Parsonsia alboflavescens. The sequence goes on from JAOXNR010000030.1 coordinate 2,464,441, forward strand.
TTCTTATTATCGTCCATTCATTTTTTAACATCTCTGCATGGTTGATGTACAATTTTCCTTCCCTTTGTGTTAGTTGTTCTGGTATCATATCTTGACAATGTCAATTTAAATGTTTACTTTAAAGACAATTCTCCCGTTATCTTTTAAAAACTATAATGGGCTGTTTCAACAATGTTCATCTAGTGGGTTATTTGTGTTAAAATATAATTCTTTTGTCGAACTAAGATATAAAATGAAAAATATCATACCTGTACTTAACCAACACCTGAAAGAAATTATGGCTCTGATTGGATTTCCTTCTGTTGTGCATAGCATTGTTGTTTACCAATCTTTGTTTTTAGCCAAATTCCTTCCTTTTAAAATGTTTTATGGTTGGACGTCTACCTCCAACCATCTGATATGACCTTGAATTTTATGGCATTGGATTTACTTCAATTCTGTTGATAGAGTATAATCTTCTTTTTTCTTAGGAAAATAAAATATATATTACTGAATAAAGTGAGGGTACCAACTATTAATCTGCTTCCAATGAAATGCTTAATGCTGTTTTTCCCTTTCTGCTCTATCAAACCTTGAATTTGTATCTGTTTTAAGTGGCTTCCCATGTATGCATTTACATTGACATGGAATTTTTAAGTAATCTTACCCATTACGCATGAGCATTGATGTTATAGTTTTCCGTATACATTAAGGGGATAATGTTGGCATAGATGTTAAGAGACAATGATTTCTGTTGTTAATACTTTGTACATTGGGGTTTTATGCAAATGTTCTCCTTTTACTGACACAGTAATTTCATAGTCATCTCTTTTGCTTAATGTCCCTAACCCAACCCTCAGGCTTATGTTTGGCTTCTCTTCCAGATTTATGAGCAATCCCATTTTCCATTTCATTGTTCTTTAGCTAGTATTGGAAATGATATTTAGTAACCATGTTCGATGGTTCCTGGACAAAAGAAATTCCTAACATTAAGTAAGAGTCATTTAAATAAACATTTGATCCCCTTCTTTTCATTGTTCTCGAACCATCTTTTAGTTGCACCTTGGGTTTTAATCTTTTGCTGGGGAATTTTATTATTGTTCCTCTACAATGTAGATGTCAAGTCAATATCAGTTCATATCTGATTCATATTTTTTCCCCTCAAGTTTCCTAAAAAGATGCCTTGCTGTACTGCTTTTCAGTCTGTTTCCAAGCTACTGGGTTCTTGAATAGTTGTGATGTGAAACAAGAGCATCTTTTTTGTTACTCCTTTGTTTCACTGTGTGCATAATTTATATGAGAATTGTATGTTTATGATTTTTGACTGATCTGATACATATTTTAGGTGCTATGCTCGTTTGCATCCTCGAGCTGTCAACTGCAGGAAGAAGAAGTGTGGACACAGCAACCAGGTGATTTTCTCAATCAATTTTATGTAGCATTCTTCCTAGTTTTTTTCTCCCCCCACCCAGCATTTCTTTTCTTTGATATAATTTCTTGAACTGATGGTCTGTGAATAACTTTTGATTGCAGTTGAGGCCAAAGAAGAAGATCAAGTAGACATATGGTTCAAATATCTATCATGCTTTTAGTGGAAGGTTTTCAGAGATATTCTTAAATGTTGATTTGGAGATTCGAATTTTACTGTTGTTTATGAACCTCTTTTGTTTATCGTAGTATGTGTGACTTGTGAACCAAAGTTACTCAAGTGGTTAAGGATGAAATTATGCTACTAGTTTCTACTCCTTTAATTTTGGTGTTTTTGCCTTAACAAGTTTTATTGTCATTTTAGTAAAGGATACCGTGTGGGCTCGTCACATAAAGCGGCATACCCTTATTTTTGAAGGGAATTTTCCAAAAACAAGTTAAAAACAGCTTTTCTGTTGGCAAACTTCTCCTGCCCTATTTGGAGTAAATCCTCTCATGCCAAATCCTTTTCATAATCTTATATTCCAGGTGGTAAAGGTGTTGGAAGGTCTGCAGATCTGTTTTGTTCGATTTTTGATTTTGGCTTTTGAATGACAGTATCGTAAACCCAAAGAAGAGTTTCGTATTCTTGGCAAGAAAATAGATATGCCTGCCTGCGGAGAAACAATAACTGACCATTAAAATACACGTTGAGCAAAGCAAACAACTCGGACTACTCTCTTTCTATGACAAATTTTCAAGGCTTTTCAATTTTCGCGTAAGATGGATTGCTTTAAAGTTTCAAGAATATGATATCCTATTTCATGCTAGCTATATTATTTAATCCATAATTTTATATTTGTTTATCGTTTGCACTCCCAAATATTCCATGAAACTAATAAATAATATTTTCTCCATTCGAAATTAAATTTATGTATTTCTATTTTTGAATTATTTGAAAATTAAATTAATTCCTGATGAAGGGAGTAATAATAATAATCTTCACATCACTTATTTTACTTTTTGCTTAAAAAAAAAAGAATTTCAGAAAGAGTAACTTAAACTCACTAGTGTTTAAGACATTTCTATAATTTTATTCTTTAAAGTTGCACTAATTCGCTTGGTGAGGGTTTCTAATTATGACACATAAGAATTCTTTCTTGGGGAGTATGTAAAATAAGGAAGAATGGAGGACCAGTTCCGAAACTAAACCCGGGTAGAAAACCCGGAGCGAGGAGGAAAGGAGATAAATTTGGATTTCTGATCTGTCCTACAAAATTGAATCCGCCAGAATTCAAGTTTTTGAGTTGTAAAGATGGATTCTTCACAGAACACCGCTGGAACCCCTGTTAGCGGTGGAGGTAACAGCATGATTATGTCTCAGTCTACTGACGCCTCGCCGGTCGATTCAACCGCGAACGCCTCCACCCCGACCGATGAATCTAAACAAAATCTTAACCAAGTTATCAATTCAATACAGAAAAACCTCGGAATTCTCCACCAGCTTTACCTCACAGTCTCCTCCTTCAACGCCGCATCCCAACTCCCCCTACTTCAACGCTTGTATGCCTCATCTTTCATATTATTAAAGATATTATTCTAACCGAGATCATTAATGTTTCTTTCTTTTTTCTATTTCAGAAATAATTTGGTACTGGAACTTGACAATATGTCGAAATTAGCTGAGAAATGCAACATTCAGGTTCCTATGGAAGTTCTCAAGTAGGGCATTTTTTTTTTTTAAGTTTCCTGATGAAAATTTCTTGGCCTTTTATAAAGTTCCTCCCTTTCATTCTCTTTTACATGATTTTTATTTTTTGTTCTTTTATATGTATCTCAAATTGAGCCTAAAAAAAGTTTTGGGTTGTAAAGTTTTACAAAAGAAGTTTCTTTTTGCTTCACTTTCTCTTTTGTGTTTATGAGCTTGCGGTTTGACATCGGGTTGGAATGTTCAGTTTAATAGATGATGGGAAGAACCCGGATGAATTTACCAGGGATGTTCTGAATGGTTGCATATCAAAAAATCAGATTACGAAAGGCAAAGCAGACGCCTTTAAGGTTGGCTTTTTCTTCTATTGCATTACTCGGTATAATCAACTCTGAGATTTTTACTTTTGATATACAACCTTTCATGAATTAAATTTACATTTATCTATGGCACAGTTTTTCCTTCCCTTCTGCCCAGCTAGCACATGTGCCAATCTAGCTTTCAACAGGTCTCTGTCCCTCGTGACATAACCTTCCATAATATGAATTCTAAATGCAGTTTACTTTAGGCTTAAATGATTATGAGTAGTAGTTTCATTCTTGTGTGTGGGACATAAGTCATGGAGGAGTTTTTCAACTTTTCTGTAATATTTGCTTCTCATTGAGATCATAATGCATAGGGCTTATTCAATTTTGTTCTAATTTTTCTTTGCCTCAAAAGCTTTTATGATGTTCCTTCCCTTCAAAAATGCATCTTTTGGGTTGTCTTCGCAGATGTTCTCAACCTAAAATCATTAATACTGAGCAAGAATATCTAACAACAGCTACAAAAAATGCAAGAATCAGCTGATTTAAGCAAATAAAATTCATATGCATGAAACTTGGGTTGAGCAGCTTGATGTGATTCTATAGCAGGTTTTTACTTCAGGTCTCTGTGTTATTGACATCTCTAACCAGTTATATGAATTTTATGTATTAAATATGGTGCAAAATCGGTACTTAATGTTATACCCTGCTGTCAAACTTTATTCCTTTTAAAATGCCAAAGTGGGCAATGGGCATGAGAGCATCTTTGCAAGGGTTTGCCTGGTCTGACACTTTTCTTACTATTTAAGACACAGGTTTGCCAACATGATGCCTTAAGCTCTTTTAAGAATGGGAAACTTATTGGACAATGAAGACGGTGGATGAGGATAAGGAGGGAGCTAGAGAGGCTGAGAAAGATGGTGGTAAGAGAGTAGAGGTGAGAGGACTAAGAAAAAGGGGGAAAAAGCAGAGATAAGAGGGCAAAGAGTCCTTAAAAGGAAGTTTTGGTGTTTTTCACATCTTCAATGATTTTATTTGACTATATTTCCAATTTGTTATGTCCAATTAGATCTATGGTGATCAAATCTAATTAGAATATTATCATTGTTCTTGTTGACATGAAGGGAGGTACTAAGTCCATCTGCAGCCCATTTTCGTTCTCTTTCCTGCTCGGGAATAGAATAATAATAAGATTCCCTTTCCGGCCAAGTTGAATGAGTTTTTTATGGTATAAATTTTGTTATCAACTAAGTTAGCAATATCAATGAGATTAATTTTAGCTTGTGTTTCTATATTGAGTTAGCTTTGTTCTATATCTTTTGATGGAAACTCTGCAGATCTATTTCTAGTTTTAAGAGGGTAGTTTGCTGCTGGTATGAGTAGGGGTTGGTATTGGGAGAGAAATAAAAGAGGAGGGCAGAGGAAAAGAAAGGAAAAGTGAATTGGAACCTTAAGATGGAAAATCAGGGATAAATATTGTCTCTTTAAGTGAGCAGAACTTAAATAGAGTTCTAATATGGTCTCCATATTATTATAATGATGAAATATTTAGCACAGGTTATTCTTTCATATAATTCTTCATAATGAACTCACTCACACTGTTCAATTGTATGTTCTCTGATAAATTATTTTTTTGGCCACCTATGTGGTGTAGAGTTTGCGTGGGCATCTTTTAGAAGAACTTGAGCAGGCATTTCCTGATGATGTGGAAGCTTACAGGAATATACGTGCAGCTTCCGCAGCTGTGAGTTCATTTGACTTGTGTCACCTGCTATGATTCTCTTATATTTGTTGAAGGAAATGTGATCAATTTTTTATTAGGGTTGTGTCTTTTGATATTTAACATTCAATGGCTAGTCTCTGATCCTAACATTTATGGAAGATTCTTTTTCGTCAACACCTTCCTTAGAACTAAAAGCTTCTTGGAAAAACTCTTCTCGATTAAAAAAAGGGATAATGGAATTAAGAGTCTAGGTTTAATGTTAATCTGTTTCATAATAAAGTTACAAAATATTCTCTCTCTTATATGATATATTTTAAGATCCAATGCATCATTGGTACCTTTTTATACATGCCTTTGGGCATTAACAATTGAATACCTGTTTGATGATTAGTGGAAGGCCTTTAAAGGAGTGTCTTTCATGACCCATTTTACTTGATGAATCACGACCAGAATAGCTGTATTAAGATGTAGATTCAACCTTCTTTTAGCACTCTTTAAATGAATTTTTTTGAAAAATCTTTACATTTTTAGAAATTTAAAGAGTCATTTAGATGTATTGAAGGAGTAAAATTTTGAAAATAATTAGTTAGAAGATTTAACACCTTTGTTATTGCTAATGAAGTTACACAAATACCCTTGAAATTCACAAAATTATAACTTTGCCTCCTCCTATCCCAAAAAGAAACCCTTGATTTCCATTAAATGAAAAGGCAGCTATTGTTGCTCCCATTTTGAGAGTTAGGTGCTTCTCCATTGTTGTTAACTGCAGTCCATCCCACTAAGACAGTGAGGGTAGTTGCAAGTTGTATCTCAAAAAGAAAAAAAATTTAAAGATATGAGTGAACTACTAAGAAAATCAATTGAGATCAACAGAATAGAGTGAAATAAGTGATTTCCATTTGTGAGCCACTCTTTACCTGTGCTGATGGGTTCTTTTACGGGCTGAATTGACTTCTGTGAGCCCACTAGTCTTCTCTGCTGTTTTGATTTTTTAAGCCTTATGATTCTTTCTTTCTTCAATTTCTTGAATGGAGTGTGACTGAACTTGGCAAGCAAAGTTCAAGGGTGGTCAAGCATTGGCTTGTCATGGTTTGGGAATTCTCAGCACTAGATGCCTTATGATTCTTTCCTAGGAAAAATAAAGCCTTAAAAACATTAAAATTTTGTACTGTAATAAGAACTTCATTGACTGAAAAAGAATAAGGTCACAGAGTAAGAAGAACAAGGTTCGGAGACTGGACCCAGTGACAGCAACTCTAAACCTTAAGAGGGAGAAGATAAATTTATATTTTGGCCTTCTTTTTCATTTTAACTTCAGTTTTGACTTATTTTTTCCAAATCTAAACAAGCTGTGTCTTTTCCAAGTGTGTTTTTCTGGACTTTCAAAGTTTCGAAAGTAATAAAAGGCGTTATGATTTCAACCCAATTCCCGATAGGTTGATAGGTCCAATATAATTTACCTAATGGATTATGAATTTTTTGAGTTATTTATCTTGAGATTAAGGTGCACTAGAAAGGCTTTCAACAAGTTTCAGGAATTTCTAATCCCTGACGTTTTTGTGCATAATGCAGGAAACAAAACGCTTTGCACAAGCACAAAGCATGCTGCCCAATGGAGATGTCAAGGTGAAGACTGAAATGTAAGGCACAACATAGACTGTTCAGGGGCTTCATATTAATCTGGTCAAATTACAAGTAGTATATGGAACGACCTATGACTCTGGAAATATATAGTTCAATTTACAACGTATAGCACTGTGCCAGTCTAGTCTGTCTGCTTTGATTTCCTTTTCCTTTTGCTGAAGTGATGAATAGTGTTATAAATCATGAAATTAATGATTTTACCCAAGATGCTTAGAGTTGTACTGGCAGAATTAATTTGATATGGGGCTTTTGTATATTTTTGAAGTTGTGGATTGCAGTTATGTGAATGGGCTTGTTATGAATGATGAATGTACTTTTTAGAAGGTATGAGACTCAGAATAATTTTTAGAACTTAAAAATACTACTTGACTGTGTACTTTTGAAGTTGTGGATTGCAGTCATGTTTGCATGGTCAATTATGATTGAGCTTATCGATGATTTACTAATCCGCTCCCCTCTACCCCCTTTTTTAGCTATGTAATTATAGGTATGGCTGCAATTGGATTATTATGTATTGAAAGACAAAACTTTGATGCTGACTTGCAGTTTGTTGTTTGTCTACCTACAGTATGTACTTAAAAAAAGAAAGGGAAGAGTGTCACAAACACAGATGTGTTCATAAACATTGACATGCATGTGACATAAATGGTTGTTATATGATATACCTATTCCCATTAGCTGTGCATGCACCTGACATTGATTTCTTGGGGCAATAATCTCTATTTATTCTTTTCCTTGCCTCTATTCTAATCAGCTATAGCATCCCTTTTTTGTTTTTTCTTCCTATATATATATATATATATTTTCTTCTTGGGGCGATTCGTGTGGTACAATTTTGCATGTGTATGTGGTAGCATTCACTACTAGACCTCTTGGATTATCATGAAAACACCAAAATTACCATGTTAAGAACACCTGAAAACACCAAGATTACCATAAGGTGTCACATGGTTTTTCTGTATGTAAATATATAGCTAAATCATGATGCAAAGGGTTGACAAGTAGTGGGAATTGGGATGAAGGAAAGGGGGTAATGCCTTGCAGGGTCTCACTAGGAATGTCTGTACTTCTTCACATGGACTAGCAGTGCAGTGCTTTCAAAGGATTTTCGGAGCGCTATTCTAGTTCTAATCCTGGCTCCTTATCGGTCCTTGAATTCTTCCTGATATCATTCTCACTGGATCTCTTCTAAATCTGTGTAATCCTCACCACTCTGTCCTAGTGACTAGGTTTGGGACTAGATCATTGGTTCCTTGTTCTCAGAACAAAGATTCAAAACTCCCACCACTGTGAATTACAACTGGAGTTGTCTATAAGATCCTTGGATTCAAAGCTGCATGCATTTTGAGGAGAATCCAATGCCAATTTTGCCACATCAAGAATGGTACTCTGTTGTCCCAGGTAATCAAGCTCATCAATAGTATCCCGGCATGTGCTTCTGTAGAGTTGGGTGTTGCTGTATGTTTCACACACTGGAAGTTCTGGCTTGTCATGAATTCCTGACTTGATATCTTCTTTCTCACACTCTTCCGTGCCGAGAGTTGCAGTCATTTTCCGAAGGTTCTGCAACTGTGGATCAGGAAAATTCACTTTTAGCTCCTCTCTTTACAAAGACTACACCTAGAAGATTAATATCATCACCACAAGTATTTTGAGAACAACAGTGTTACCTGGATGCGTAGGGATTCATTCTCTTTCTTCAAAGATTCATAGTTGGAGGCAAGATTGTCATAGCTGCATTTAAGCAAGCTATATTCGTGCTCAAGTTGCTTGGACTTTGATCGTGCCCTCTTATTCTGGAACCATATAGCAACCTGTCGAGGCTGTAACCCTAGTTTGTTGGCCAGCTGCTGCTTTACTCTCAACTCTGGTCTTGATTCTGATTCAAAGATGGTCTCTAAAGATCTAATCTGGGAATCATCAAATCTTCTTTTGCTGCAATTTTTGCCATTCCTAGTACTTTGGATGGAGTACTGCAGCCCGAGCTCCGTCTCATTCAAAGGGAACTGTACAGTCCAAGATGATGCTATGGGAGATGCTGCTCCTGCTGCTGCTGTTTCGATCATATTCTTGGATTCTATTTTTTTCTTTCTGCAGTAAGGAGAGAAGTCTGAGTCCGGAGTCGCGAGTAAATGGGCCTTTTCAAGTAGAGAGTTTTTAGAGCAATACGATTCAGAGGAGGACGTGTGTAGTTCATTGTTTTGTGGGCCTCTGGCAGGTAATGATTGGGAAGTTTACTAATCGTCCACCTGGTCTCTGCATACTTGTAAAATACTTTTTTCCTTCTTGGTTGGACTAGCTAGCTCCTCCTTCCCTTTTGGGATTTTTGGAGGAATTTCCTTTCTTCACATCTGCCTTAGCTTCTAGAAGGAACGGAACCTTAAGATAGGGTGAAGTGGGATTTTGGGTCCTGTGATCACCTGTTGTCTTAACCCGGTTTGTGGGATCTTCAATTCGAGAACCATTGTGGGTTCTCATTGTGATCAAGAAAAATAATTTTACTCCTAGCTGGTAAAATCTTGAAATGAATTTTGATCTTTTAGGTAGCACTATATAAACATGATTGCATGCCCTACGAAATGTCTTCGTAGAGAGATCAACAACGCGGAAAAAAATGTGGAGTGGAGAGGATAAGATTTAAAGATCATGTTTTTGCATGGTGTCTGGTGGCTAACAGCGACGGAGGGGGAGGGTGAAAAGTCACGTAGGAAAAGGGGGCCTTACCGATGCGGTGGTGACACGTTGTACGAAATCAATTTAGAATGGGGGAAGCGTCTGGACAAAGCCAAGGATTTAGGGGTCCCAAAGCTGGGCATCCGCCTTTGAGTCAGCACACTGTACGCATACGTGGTCTCTTTGTCTTTTGGAATTTTGTTGACATTTGGCATTTTGGGTTACATCGTTGCTTTGTACTAAAATCTTGCTCTCTTTAAGTTAACATCAGAGGATTTCGACTTCTCCTGGGAATAATTTACAATTATTGATTATTTTTATCTTCAAATCTTCATACCTCCCTTCCACAAATTCCCAGTATATTGTACAATTCTGAAAGTTAGATTTTAATGGGATCCTTCCCACACAAACTGCGGGGAGAGACAGAGCTTATGATACTGGTATGAATAGGGTGGCTTTCAAAGGATTTCTGTAAATAATCACAATTATGAGAAATGGAACTGGTAAGGTCGATTTGGGTAATCGTCGACTTGGAAGCAAGTTTATGTGATTTAGTATCGGTCCAAACATATATATATATATGTGTGTATGATCCATCACATGGTTATTGGGTCTTATCATTTCACATTTCCATGTCCAAAACATGAGCCCCATATCTTTCCAGATTGATAATAAAGGACTGTTATACCTGTCTGCCCAAACCTGGACTTTGCCTAAACTTGAAGATTCTGTTCTCTCTTACACACAGTTGGATTGGAAAAGTTTTCTTTCCTTTATGTACAAAATATTCATTTGCCATCTCTGAAGAACCGAGACCCAGATTTCTCCTGCAAGAATCATCAAGCCGGCTTCTTTTTATAAAAGGGTCGACCCAATATCTTTACATACTGCAGTACTAAATATTGACTTGCAGGAAAATGTCGTTTTTACTCTTTGACATTATTAATTTGTTAAGAAAATCTTAACTAATTTAGAGAATGAATCATTTATTTTTTGATAATTCAAAATTGAAATCGAAATGTAGACGTTCGATTTTGGATTGAGGGAATGCATAATACACACACATTGTCAACCACTTACTCCCATATTAATAGTAATGGAGTTATATATCAGGAACAGAGAATCTCCGGATGCAGACGATGAACAGGCACAGAATGAAATGAAAGGAAATTTGGGAACAAATGTTTGTCGAAGATTAAAGAATAACGATCCATTTATAGAAGGAAGCCATTAAGAGACTTGTGGATGATTTTTGAATCATGGTTGGTCATGTTGAACTAATAAATATTTTTGCCAGTTCAATTACACCTTTCAGCAGCAGGCAAGGCACAGCCATGGCAGAATATATATATATATATATATATATGGTACTTCTACTCCAAAGTGTGTCATGTTTCTACCACTGCAAACCACCAGAAAGAAAGTTCGATAGTAGTTAAAAGAAGTAAAAGCTTTTGACCAAATTTTTTTGTTCTACTTTTTATTTTTCTTTGATATATATATATATACATATATCTTTCAATTCTAACATGTTTACTCCCCTAGCTAGCTGGAGTGTTTTTAAACTACTTGATTCTGCACAAGACCTCCAAAAATAGGAACTAGTATTCAAATTCTTCCCTCAAGTTGCATTGATCCACAAGGAATTCCACATTTTTGCTCTAGTAGGGTGCTATCTCTAACCAGTCAGGTTAAGTATCCAATCTCTCAATATCACGAAAATACACGTAACTTTCATCCTCGTTAATTACTTTATATAATAGTACATCTTTGGGTTTGATTTAGCTGTAGATCTCGAGTTTGATGAAGTATAAATTCAACACAGTAAAAAAGTTTGATGTTTGAAAGCCAGCTATACTACTATCTGGTACCATCGGAGACCACGGCAGCAGTGCATCTTAGCTTAATTTTGTGTGAATAGAACCAAACCAACAAGAACGGTACCGTTGATTCACAACAACAATATTAGACCAGAGGTTCCGACACTACCAGCTCATTATCATAAATATACTATATTCTTATTATTTTCTTTTAATTAAATATAAGAATTAAATAGTAGTAATCTTATGATAGCTAGCGAAATTCAAGGATTCTGTTGTTCGTGTCTGCGTTTGTAGTTTTCTTAACAAGAATGAATGACATTCAAAGTTTCTTCTTTGTTTTTTGTATGCAAAGAATCTTCCTTCCTTCCTTCCTTCTTTCTCTCATTCAAAAAAAGAAATCAATTCAGAAAAACCTAAACTTTGGGCGGTGAAAAAAAGCTCTCTGAAAAAGGCAGCTCACCTTTTCCCACTTTTCAACTACTCCCATGCGCCTTTTGCTAACCTTTTTGCAAAATGATTAAGCATCCCAACAAAAGGGAAAATGCTAATTGCTTATCACCAATATACATCACAGTATAACAAAGGGGGTATTAGTGTAAAATGCTGAATACTAGCTTCGATCAGATAAAGCATGGAGAATGGAGCCATTAATGGCCAAATAATAAGCTCTCCTTGGCAGGGTATCTTCCATGATTGAAGAGACCAAAGCAAAAAGAGGAGACACAGTTAGCTACTACTATTGTTGTAGAGGGGTAGAGTAGCAAAAAAGAAAAGGCTGGGGGTCTACCAGTCTTTTTTGCTCGGTCTATTTCCTTTCCCCGGCCTCTCTGATATGGAGGATCAAAAATCAAGGCAGAGTTTTTGGGTTATTGTGTGGAGGGAGTGGTTAGGTCAACCATAGTGAAGTGGCACGACGATGAGGTCAAAAAGGGTTGCGGGTTCTTGTTTTTCCACATAGGTCAAGAACATTATACTAAGTACAATATTTACATACTATTTTTCATTTGGATTTTAATTAATTAACCAATCCACTCATGTTTAAACTTTTAGTACTCTCCATATATATTATTAAATGTAAGAAAGCTAGAATATTATTTATGCTGTACTACTACACTATAGAGTTCTTCAAGTTTCAATGTAGGAAACGAAAGTAGCCAGATTGAGATATCTGCTGCCCGGACAAAAAAAAATCCATAAGCGTATAGAGGTAAAGATCATTACAGAACCAAAAGGGAAAAGGAATGGAAACAATACTCAGCTTGTGTTTGTGCATATATATAGAAAAGGGAAGAAAATAAATTGCATGCTATGACAAACATGTGACATGATGTATCTTCGGGAATCAAGGGATCAAAAAGAAGCTCTGGGTTTTTTTTTTTATTTCTTTTTTTTCAAGAATGTAGCCCAAAAAGGGAACTGGGAAATGACTGATGGAATTTCAGTATGTATGCCCTCTTCATCTTCTTCTTCAATCTTTTTATATTAAGATTTGCTGTTGGATGGATATTAAAGAAAAGAAAAAGGAAACTTATTAGGAATTCAAGTAGCAGTAACTAAAAATCGATGAGATTGGAAAATTGAAATGAGAGCACCCGCGATGGACTTTTGGGTGGGGTGGGAGGACTGACTGACGCCAGCCGATGAATTCTGGCTGTATCTGAGTCTCAGAGTTTCTGGCTTTGGTTTGTTCGATGCTATCCCCCGCAAGCTTAGAAAATGAAGTAACGCACAGAACGAGGGGTCCCCATTTTCATGCTAACCATTTATTGCTCTCTATCTCTCTCTCTCCTTCTCCAATTAAGATTGAAAATAATAATAATGCAAATACTAACTCCATTACCATTACTATTAACAAACAGTGTGAAAGCTCATAATTGCATCCATGTTCCAATCAAAATCATGCTTTGTCTTCTTCTAATTACTGCCACTGCTTAATATTTGTTCAACAACCTCAACAGATTACCAGTACTAATTAATTTTTAATTTCTTTTGTGCCGGGGGTCTTCTAAAGAAAGAAACCTTATGAGTCATACCTATTTGCTAGATAGCTAGCCTACTCGGGTGCTTGCTGCTTGTGGCAGTAGAGGACTGCAATCTTTTCATGGCTAGAGTCAATTCTTGAAGTCTACTAGGTGAAAAAAAAGTGTAAGTACTATCGAAATTGATGTGTGTTCCATACAAAAGCATCACGAGGCATTCCAGGGTTGCCCTTTTTCTTGTGATAGGGTAATTATTTTACTCATGACTTTGAGAGGGGAAAAAATAATGATGGTCTGATTAGGTCACGATGAGTAGTAGTAGTATCACATTCCCTTTTACTAGTATATCTCCAAACTTCATAAAAAATCAACAAGTAGTGAAAAGACACCACGAAGAGTAGACTTTCTTTAAATCTTTTGATAAAACAATTTTAATTATCTTATATGGCCACATGGAATGGATTAATTTCATCATTTGATAGGAGTAGTAACTGAATAAGAGCATCATACTTAATTAGTATTACCATTTGGGTTGTGATTTAGAGAAGTGATAAAAGGGAGGGAGGGCAAAAAGATGATCTTGGTTGTTGTGTCAAACAGCTTACCTCATGTCATGTGAGAGGTTTTCTTCCTTCCATCCTATCTTTCTCTTTCCCAAAGCCAAACATTAACACTACGGTGCATGAGCTAAACAGGGACGATGAGTGTGGGTGGGGGTCAAGGGGGAGTCGTGGTCATTTCTGGAACCAACCTTGTTGCAGTTGTAGGGTCGTGGGTGTCTGTTGCTTTGCTTTTATGACTTTGTTTGTCCTTTTTCCACTCCCCTTTTCCTTCTCCATCCTTTATTTATCATCATCTCTATCGCCCTCCTCCTTCATTCTCACACAAACAAACATACCTCTTCTTCTTCTTCATTCACGAACACTCCTCTCTGTCTTTCAAGATCTCTCTTCTTGCCTTCCCTTTTCACCTCTCCTTTAGAAATCTCCTCTACATGTATATGTAAGGGTATATATTGAGGAAGCTGTTTATCTTTTGAGGGGAATGTTGTCTGGTGCGAGGCCACTAACTGGATCTGTTCATTGGTTTAGATGTCCTCTTAAATTGGTCAAAATATATCGACCAATCTTTGTAAGTGGGCATGGATCCTTTGTTAGTGTCGTCGGACCAGGCTTCATTCCCCCCAATTGTTGCTTCCTCACACCAAAAGATGACACAACTTTTTTTGAGCAAATTTCAAGGAATGGTAAAGACTTGATCTTTTTTTCGTTTTCTTTTTCGAATGGATTTTTTTATTTTCTTGGGCAGATCATGATTAATCTGGGTCGTAGGCCGAGGAGAGGAGAAGCAGATTGGGGTAATGATGAAAAAAATTTTTGACTCCTACTTTCTCTGCCACAGAAAATCCAGAATCAGGTTATATACTTTAATCATTACGATCTCTCTTTTCATTTTTATTTTATTTTTTCCCTAACTAGATGCTATTTTATGAGTCTGTGCTGGATTTCCTTTTGTCAGTTTACTCTATCGGAGCGCTGATTTTTTTCATGATGGCTTCAAGAATCTGTCCTGTCCGTTTCTGCTCTTTTCTGATCTGCATGCTCACTTTTTATCCCCTGATTGACTTTTATTTATAAACATCATCATTACAATCTTGACATTCATATATGTCTTCCTCAGTCCCACTCAAACAAAACTACTAGTAGTACCTTTTTCTATTAGGGTTTCGGAACTCTGATGCAGGCAGTAGACCAAGAAATTCCATTTGCAACAAACCCCGTTGTAAAACTCCGTTTTCCATAACGGTGTTGCATAGTTCAACAAAAGTTTCTTCCTTTCATTCCTGCTGCCTGGGGGTTAGTTATTTTTTCCTTCCGGTAGTGAGTTTCTTGCTTCTATGGATCTGTTGATACGTCCTCCAGACTCTTGGAAGTTGCTACTATGTTCCCATAGATTTTCCTTTTTTTTAATGAAATTACTTGTGGGATTTGTTCACTGGTTTTATAGATTTACTATTTGCTAGTCATGATGGTGGTTCTTGTTTCGTTTTCTTGGGATCATTCTGTCTGCTCTTACAGATTTATTTTCTTTGTGATGAGCTGATTGATTAATCGAAACAGCATTGCAGAGATTTTGTTTTAAACTTTCATGTGATTGTAGATTCAGCTACATTCTGTTGCACCGAGAATTTTACCATTTTCTGTTCTTTCTTGGATGTAAAATTACTACTGTTTAAGCGTCATCAGTTTCAAATAACGATCAAGCTTTGCTTCACCCACAAATCTCAGCGAAGAACATGAAGTTTAAAGCTAGTGTACGATGATAAACCATTATTGAAGAAAAAGTAGTCATCGAGTGTAGTCCATTAAAGCTTTTGCTGTGATATATATACCACTATGTGTTTGAGAAGCAACCCTTTATTTATTTATTTATTTATTTTTGCAAGCAGGAATAGGAATGGTGCTGATCTCATGGGCCACATTCCTAAAATGAGACCATTTCTTTAACTCAAAAGTACAGTTCCCGTTGATGTGATAATTCTGAATACTGTTGGAAGACGTACGTGGAATTAGTCTGTAGACATTAGCAGAATGTTATGAAAAATCTGCAGGGGAAAAACCTGGAATTCTTAGAAATAATCTCATTCTGTTTCTCTTAATATGGGATTAATTTAAAATAACATTGTACTGCTTCTGCAAGATGGGATGTTTGAATAAAAATTTCTCCTATTTATATTATATATTTACAGCTATTTGCTTGTCTTCTCCTTGGGCCTATCTAGACTGCTGTAAGAAACTGCAGATTGCTGTCATTTCAATTTCAGCTTCACTGGCTAGCAAGTTAAAATCACTCTGATTCAAGATGATATCATAGATAAGTCTTTTCAGGGCTCTCGTAACAAAGATTGAAAAGGCTGATGATGATCATTCTCACATGGTAATAGAATAAGTTTTTCTTGATTTACCGGGGTGAAACATTTTTGCTTCTTCTATACACTACTTTTGTTAGACTTTGAAAATGTTCATCGTCTTTGCTGATAACCATGTATATCTTGTCGGTTTTTAATGAAGCAGAGGGACAGTAGTACAAGAAATAGAATACAGAAACATGATTTGGAAAACAAATTGAGGAATAAGAAGAAGAAAATGAAAAAAGGCTTCTTTCTTTCTTTAATGGGGTCTCATCAGTACATATGGTGGTCATGCTGATCAGCTCAAGTCGACAATTAGACTGACAACCCTTAGCTTTAAGTGGGGTTGTGAACCTCTCTCTCTCTTATTGAGTCATCAATTTCTGAAGCTGAGACATCATATGTATACATTTACTGCCTAATTCAATGCTCACTCTGACCCCTCTCTCTCTCTCTTTCTCACATACACACACACTGGAGTAGAGTCAACATCACCATAGTATCTATGCCCATGGATTTGCTCTTTACACCTTTGTCTGGTGTTATAACTGGAAACAGGAAAGCGATACATATGCAGTACATTATACATACACTAGTAAAGCAGCAGCAGTAGCAGTAGTAGTAGTGTTTCTGTTCATTATTTTCCAGAAATCTTCTGGTGCTGTAGCCTAGGCTTAGCTCACAGACCAAGATCACTACTACTCCTACTCTCTCATTTCTTGGATTGATGCAAGAGTTCGAAAGTTCATCTTATTTTACAAACATTCTTAAGGGTTTATTAAGTAAGCGCAAGAAAAACAGATTCACGAAACTATTAAGGTAAAAAGGTTTTCAACTTCACCATTTGAACTTAGGAATGTGTTATATTTGATAGGAAAGCTGCCTTTTGATATTTCCCTACCTCCCCGGATGACGATGAAAGCAAGAAAGGGGAAAAAAAAAAAAAAAAAAGGTTATGACAAGGGTTTGGCCTGCCATAGCTTGTAGTACCATGAAGTTTCTTTTACTTCTTTTTATGAAAATTTTGTCCTTATTTTTGAATTCTTTATGAGATGGATGCTGCAAGTAAATGTGTGTAATATTCTCTATGTTAAAATAATTGGGTATCAAGTTTGTGAATCTTGAAAGCCTTCAGAAAAGGAAATGGAAAACTTTTTCGTTAAAAATAATTTAAATCATTTAGAAAAGTTGGTTGTTTGCTTTTCAGTCATATCATTAAACCACTGCATTTTCATTTAGACAATATTTCTTGCTTAACCCATAGATTGTAATCCATGTTTATACCAGAATTCATCGCATCCTTGTCAATGAGATAATTCGTTTTGATAAAAAGTTTAAATTTGAATTTACTAGATTAATAAAAATAAGTTAAAAGGTAAGGGATTTTTTACTCTTACTTTTCGATCATCTTATGAAATAAAATAATATATATATATATATATAAAATGCCCTTACGATTGAGTCAAATCAAACTCACTTTGATAATATTCTCGAGTTTGGCCTTTTTTTTTATTTTGTTTTACAAGTAAAGGTTAGATTCATAATATATTTTCGCTTGAGCTTTTAGTTTATTTAAATCAAATTATAATAGTTTCTTTTCAGTTTCATGATATATTTCTCGTTTTAAATACTTTTCTTAAAAGCCCCGATTAAATATACGCTAAAGGTTGAAATATTAATGGTTATCCCGGAAAGAAAAGAGAAAAATCTTAAGATGGAGAATGCTATTTAAAAAAAAAAAAAAAAAAAAAAAAAAGGATATTTAAGGCATAAACTTCTGTGTAGACGGTCCAGATGTTTATGGCCCAAGATGAGAAAGGAAGAATTAGGGGTTTGTTTGACTATTGGGACGTAGATGGATGACAACATTTCCCCAGGCTTTTAGGCCCATTAGCTGAAAATATTTGTTTCGGATGCAGTCACAAAATAAATAATGAATAATTGGACAGTTAAGGTTTTATACTTTTGGTTCTAAACCCCCCCTTTTTTTTTTTTAATCTTCAAATAAATTATTATTGGACAACATGATCTTTCTAATCGTGTTTTCTGAAAGCATCAAGTCAATAACCTTCTGATCGAATTAATATTGGCAAATTTAGTACTATGCCATTCAATTTAATAGAAACATAAATTAATTGAAATCCAATATATACATATACCTATACACACATATATATTTTTATAGATATAATTACCTCTAATATGCTATTCAAAAGAGAGCAAGTATATTTTGAATATCTCTAATAAGTATATATAATTAACATTTCTAATACTTGAGTTGTTCAAAATTAAATATTTCATTAATTTTTTCCCCCTAAATTAATTAAAATTTTACTAACAAATTGACATAGTAATATTAAAAATGAATTAACTTCATTTTTTTTAAATGAGACATTAAGTCCTTTAAAATTACAAATTGAGAGTAGTTTTTCTTATTTCAAATTTTTAGGTCATTTCACATTCACTAACCTTTTCGTTCCTGTATTTTTCTCAAATTTTCTTGATAATTTAAAGAACTTATGTGTGGATATGGAGTGAGTATGAAACTTGTGGTATAGGATATAACATCATCATCATCATC